>JAAAKL020009552.1:0-15010 GCA_010016065.2 Carybdea cf. marsupialis auct. non (Linnaeus, 1758)
CCCCCCCCACCCCCCCCCCAATTACCGTCATTTAACCTGGCTATTTGCAGTAATCAGTGTTATAAAATTTCTACTTTAAATTGATACACACTGGAAATGCAATGATCCAAGTATTGCAGTGGCGTAAAGCTTTAAAACGGGGTGTGTTGTCTTATGATCAATAGGAATGTACACGCAGAATTGAGTAATGAATACTTGCGAAGACACATGTTTTATGGCTCTCATTTGGCTCTACAGCTTCGCCTCATAATTTGTGATTTCAAAAGAACCGTGAGCAAAACGAATTCATTGCCTCAATTAACGTTTGCGGCAAATCACAATATTTAAATCATTTGAATCATTTGAATCATTTGAATCATTTGAATCATTTGAATCATTTCAATTCTTAGTCTACTGAAATGAAAAGTTGCCATAAGGGTTTTAAACTTCTTCAGAAATTGTTCGTGCATCGGGTTACTAAATATGTACGTCTGGCTTTCGAGGGGAGGGGTTTTGCAGGTTATCGTAGACTTTCAACTTGTTATCCGCTCCTTTTCCTGATAGGGTCTACCCTCCATTTCCAGAGCTCATGTAAAGAGATGTGTGTGAGTTCTGGTATCTTGAGAATCGATAAAGGTGATCGTAGAAAACTGTCCTTCATCAAGAATAGATGACAGAATTTCATTAATCAGAAGTGTATAGCCATTTATTGAGCTCTTAATTAAACGTTTTCCGCCTTTTATGGTAGTACTTACGACTCGGAAGATATCTCGTTAGAGTGACAATCTCTTTTGTAGACATTGAGAAGTTTTTGTCGAATTGTAGACACAGCACGTCTCAAAAGTATTATTCACCGATAATTCCCTCCTATCCTTTTTATGTTATTCGCATCCCGTTAGGTATCCGAAGAAACTTATTCAGACATACTCAGTTTTCCCACAGCAAGTAAGTAATCCTACATTGTCGTGTCCGTATAAATCAAAGTGCAGAAGTGCTAATTTAGGTAAGAGGTGTCTGTCATCATAAGTACCTTGGCCTTGCACCCATTTTATGGCTTAGATCGGAATCATCCAAACAAGTTGTTGTTACACAACGTCCTTTTGGTATTGGACAAGTAATGTCTGTTCATTACTTGAGTGTAGTGTTTATTTGTATATGAGTCAAAGAGGATAACTGGGCAGTCACTAGAACAGAATCTAAGGTGCGAAAAGGAATACCATGTGCCTTTTACAACTGTTGTCAGAATCATGAAAGCCAGGCTATGGGTCTTACAGATGTATACCTGATATTCAAGGTGCTCTGATATTTATGAGACTGTTAGCTCAGATTTTGAAGTTAACATAATAAATCATTTTTTGTTCTTTTAAATAATGCATGGACGTGTTGGTAATCTTCATCTATCTTTCATATCATTAGGAAGATATCAGTGACGTTGTGGTGCAACCATATAATTCCATCCTTACCTCGAAGCGGCTGACACAGAATGCTGACTGTGTGGTAATTGTCTATTTTTATTCCCATTCTCTAGTAGCACAGTTTGGTTTATTATTTAATCGACATTTCATGGTGAAATGTATGTAACTATAACTTGAATAGTACTTACTGTATATGATTTATCATCGCAGATGATTCAGCTCGGCTAGGTGTGGTGACTGTACGTTTAGGGTACTTTATGGCATGTACAGGGGGCATTCTCATGGGTGATGGAGCCACCCTAGAAGCTGGCTTTACACCTGCTTATGCAGAGTGTCAAGGGTGCTCATAATGGAGAGTTTCCTTTAAAGTATTCAGTGTATGATGAAAAGTCCTGAAAGAGAGTAAATATATTTAGTTTCCTAAGATAAATAGACAGAAAGCCCGCTTGTTTAAAACCCGAGAAAATATGTTAGTTTCTCAGTAGCAACTATCCAAAGTACTTGTTTTATACCCTATACTGGGGAGCACGAAAAAGTGCCTTTCCACTGAAAATAGAGTTTTATTGAGTAACAGTGATCATTGAACTGTGAATCAAACAACCCAAGAGGGTATCGTACACACAATGATAGGTCATTAACCAAAGGCCACTTCTCCTTCCAAAACCAAGACCCTCTTTGGAGTTTAGCAGCTTTATTTTCAGTCTGAGCGGTAGTCCTTTTTTGTTCTTTTATATGTTGTTATTAATGTTTCACCACCCAGTTTTGTTGATTGATGTTCTTGCTTCGTGTTCGAAAGTTTTGTTATGCTTAAGACAGCTTTGGCATTTTTTCTCTATACTAAGAGTGTGTCTGATCTTATCTCCAGCTTAGGTATATATGTGTAAAAGGGATTCTTTATCGTATTTTTATGATTACCCAGCCCACACCTTTTTCAAAGATTCCGAATATCTATCCATTTAGGTTGTTCTTGACAACACTGCTTTGAACCGCATTGCCGCCGAACGATTACACATACCTAACCCGACATTTTCACAAGTAAATCAGTTGGTAAGTACTTTGAGCAGGAGCAATGATCAGCAAGACATATGTTGCAAAGAGATAGTCAAACTCAGTTGTTTTCAACTTTTTTATGGTCTCACACTCTCTGAATGAAAAACTAATCATAACGGGGCTTTTCCCAAGGAAACAAGTGTGATTTTAAATACGGAGAGTCCAGGTCTTCAGGACCCCTGGAAATAGTGTGTGATTCGCGCCCAGAATTGAAGTCACCGTTTCTCTCTCATTGAAGCAAACTGTAGTGTATGCCGCTCTTCTTGCAATAACAGTAGGCTTTAATTCCGTCGTGTCCCCCTAAGAAACCTACAAGCATGTCCTATGGGGCAAACGTACCCCGTATTGAAAGCCGCTGCTTTGGCACGAACAATGTCTTGTTTGCTTTTCCACCTTACCACTTTCACCATGAGACTGGGCATCTCAGGTGCTGTTACATGTTGATCATAGCCTTTGCTTAGGAAATCTGGCGTTCATTGTAAACATTCTCTACAAACTCTTTTTTGTACAAGCAAGACAAAGTTTTAACCGAGACCCAAAGTAGCTTAAGTTGATCATTCGTACAGTTTCATTTATTGCTTAGATGCTGCTTGTTGATAATCTATGTATAAAGTATAAATTGGCATATTGCACTTAGGTAGGACAGGGTGCCAAAGGAACTCGTTTTGTATTTTTAATATACCCCCTTCTTAACTTGCCTAGGGGCCGTTTCTCAGTACCAAGGTGTAGAATTGGCACGTAACCGTTATGCACATGAGGAAATGCGCTTTGTGTGGCAACTATGTGTCCACACTCACCAGACTCGTGTCAGGAAAAAAGTATTTACATCAGGCTTGACCAGCAGGATTAATATGGGTTGTAATAAGCCTGCCATAGAAAGGGCAGTTTATAAATGCTGTGTGATTTACATTACTTTTTGCCTTTTTTCTCATATTTAGTTTTTGTTTTCCGTATTTCTTTCTGTTTTCGTTTTTGTTGCTTTAGATGCAAATCCATTGCAGGTTTGTATTTGCATCAATTTTTCAAAGGTTTTGAGCCACGTATTGCTTACAAAACGTTGTCTATAGTTATTTTGCTCTGAAGAAGTCCACGATATAAAGCGGAAAGGTACAAGTAGTCAAAACCGTGTACGGAAACAACCTTAAGAACGATGTGTTTAAGATCGAGCTGCTTGGTCCTCCTAACGAAGATGACAAATGTCCAAAATCTCTTAAGATTAAGATACTTTTGGCAATATTTAAGTGGGTAACGTCATTTTAAAACACTTTATAAAAAGGCTTTATATGTGAACAACGCGTGTAATTTCCTTTCTTTGTACTTGCGCTGTGTTTCTCAACTACATTAGTAGTCTTTGAACTTATGTTGATGCTTCATTTCTAGGTTTCAACCATAATGGCCACCAGTACCACTACTTTGCGATATCCAGGTAAACGTTCGTTTTGCCACAAGAAAACCTTGTTGATCATGAGTAAATAGTAGCCCTCTTTCCTTGCTGACAGTGTTAATTAATCAAATAGAGTTGGTAGAAATCGCCCAGCACCGGTTCTTTATTGCTAGAAAATAGTAAAACTATCATAGCACAGCTTCTTAAATATTTTGCAAAGGCGTCAGTATGCGTCCATGCATGCCGCGGTTTCCAACTATATACTTGTATCATAACATTTAGTCCTTGACGAGGAGCTTGCTCGTTTCTATATCCCGATAAACCCATCTCATCAAGGATTTACTTGCTGTAGTCAATCGTCTTGCATGATAGGTTAAAAGAACGTACGTAGATATGGCAATCATCCCCTATACTTGATGATGCCGTGTCGTCCAATACTTCCGTTATCTTAACCTCTTCTTTCTAATCATGTGTTCTCCATAGGCTCTTTGATTCCACTGAGCCCTTTAGAAAGAAGACAGCAACTTATTAATGACCGTAATCACGTATAAAATGTGTCATCATTTCTCTCAATTTTTCATATGCCCCGCGCCTTTGAACGTGAGTTTTTGAACGTTTTATGTTTGGAGAAGGAAATTGTAGCATTGTTTACGATAAAGTTCAACGTCCAGTCACATAAAATTCAACGTCCAGTTGCATAATACAGTCATTAATGTATTTGCGACTCCATTTCCCTTGAACCCTTTTACACTATGTTTACACTATGAGACTAAAACAAAAAACAGACAGCAATTTGTTAAAGACCGTAATCACTTTAAAAATGTGTCACCAGCCATAAATTGCAAACCGTTAGCACATATAAACTCCTTCAGAGTACTTTTGTTTCCCAGTTACTCGCTAGACAACAAGGTTGCCTACGGGATGAGCTGGTTGCCTTAACACAAAGTTCTGTAACAGGTACTCCATTTGTAATTCTCATAACAGGTTACATGAACAACGATCTGATTGGTCTGATTGCTTCATTGATACCAACACCACGTTTGCACTTCTTAATGACGGGATACACTCCGTTGACAACCGACCAGAAGGTTAGTACCATTCAAACAACATTGGAAACTCCAAGATGCTTTTATTAATTACACTATTTTGTCAAATGGGCAGTTGTTTAGCGTCTGTATGTCATTAGTTCAGTAATAATTGTATCTGTAAATAGTTATATAAATAATTTGTAGTACAAAATCTTTTGGACTCCAAACTTCTGGTTCCAGTCTCTTAGTGCTTATTGTTTATAGAAGAGACAAATGAAAATCAGACGTAGCCTGCTGTAAAACTGAAAACGAAGTAGAGAGAAATTTTATCGGAACACTTGGGATTCATGCCGCACTGCCCTTTCAATATTTGTCTTCTCGAAACAAAATGATCGTCCGTGCAAAACAGCCACACTAAAATTGGCTATAAAAGTAACCAAGGTCCTATTTATTAAGAATTATAAAATTTTTACATAAGAAATTAGGTATCTGAAGTGATGCAACAATCTAAGTCCTTGAAAAGTGTATATGCACGGAATGAAGTAAGTTCCATAACGTCCACGTAAAGTATAATATACGAGGAAGTTAGTAAAACGCCAAATTGCTGTTATTTCAGGCCCCAAGCATTGTTGCGAGATTAGTCCGATGCCTCGCGGCCCAAAATTGTTCTCATAGTCGCCCAAATTCGTACTATTTCGGTATTTTTGCTTAGTCGTCCAACTGTCTCATATGAACCAGAGAATATTGTACAAACTATTTATTGAATTATAAGAATTCGGTTCATTCGTTACTGACATTATCGCCCAATGAGTGATTTGTTGCCCAATCTGGCAACCCTGCCCCCGAGCTCTTGCATGAAGAAATATTTGAGACTTGTTTTAAGACAGTTAAAAGATTGGTTGTTCCGCATGTGTGTAAGCAGCGACTTCCGTAGCACTGGTGCAGCACATGTAAACGACCATGCCAAGTACCAGTTGTTATGTCTCGTGTGTAGGTGCCTCAGTAAGTGGTCGTTGTGTGACAGAAGAGAGTACTTATTTCGTTCTTTGGTGACTGTACGGATACTTTTAGTTATTTAAGCAGCGCTCTATACCGTATAGCCCACTCGGTGAAGGTCTTCTAAAACTGGAGAGACATGCGCAGATGGACTTGTGCGGTGTAGAGGCCTGGCAGTGGTGTTTTGAACATATACCAATATTCCTACCTGATAAAAACACCGTTGCTATCGTCTCTTTTTGATGCATTGAAGGCGAGTATCTTATTAGACTCATAAGAGAAGTATTTACGGATCCTTTGTAGAAGAAGTGAGAAAAGGGTGATTTACATTTCTTTGCAATATGAGCTTCCATAGTCAGGTTACTGTCAGGATGAAAGAGTTTCATTATATAAGATGACTCAGATATGTCACTACAGCCTTTATGAAAAGTGTCCATCGTCGAGTCATACGGTTGTTCTTTCGAGATAATAATGATTATTTCGGTCTTATTATCATTCATCATCAATCTATTATCGGATATTATTGACTTTATTACCCATACGCAAGCCTCAATAGAAGGGATTAAAATACTGCTTCATCTTCATTGTTCTTCACATCAGGGTTTAAATTCTAAATATGTTGTCGGCGTATGAGTGTATGGATTATAGATGTTGATTAACTGACCTCGTGGTTAGTAGATATGATAACTTGGCTGAAGCACTATTTCTAGTTAATTCTACAATCAAAATTGAATCTTCTAGAAAAGTTGTATCCTTTCTTCACTCTTTGACATCTATTCGTTGGTAGGACCTTGAGAACTTAAAACCGTACCCTTTACTCCAACTTTAGACCTAAGCCAATGGAATAGGATTCTGTATCGAGTGCGTCACTCTTGTCTATATTAACCGATAAAGTAAGTCGGTCGGCCGCTCAGTCAGTTTGTCGGTCAGACAGTCAGTCGGTCAGTCAGTCGGTCGGTCCATCAGTCAGTCAGCTGGTCGATCGGTCGGCCCATCAGTCAGTCAGCTGGTCGATCGGTCGGCCCATCAGTCAGTCAGCTGGTCGGTCGATTGGCCCATTAGTCAGTCAGTCGGTCGGTCGCTCAGCCCATGAGTCAGTCAGCTGGTCGGTCGGTCCGCCATCAGTCAGTCTGCTGGTCGGTCGGTCGGCCCATCAGTCAATTAGCTGGTTGGCCTGTCGGTCGGTCTTTCACTCAGTCAGCTAGATCATATTCATTAATTCTTCTCTGTGACGAAGGGCTATCTATACTTGATTGATCAGTTATCAAGTTTTGTTTTAGACCACAAGTGTCCGGAAGACTACCGTGCTAGATGTCATGAGAAGATTACTTCAGGTAATGTTACAAATTTCCCAAATTTGTTTTGACTTACGTTTGCATGCTAGAGATTGATGCATACACTATGTTCATTGTTGTTATTTGACTTATCCGCTCCATTTTTCTGAAGAAAGACTACTTTTTATGCCTGGTTCGGTTGTCGTTTAGGAAATTGTACTTATAACATCCACTCCTGCATCATCATTATTTCCAACCGTGCTACTTTAACTGCAACGTGTCTGCAAAACTTGAATTGAATTCAGGACTTACGGTGCATATACCTCTACGTGGTATTCTGCAAGCATGTACCTATTCTCACGGGGTTTTTTCTTTTTATTGTAAGAATGCTAAATTGCACAATGCAAAGTGTCTTTGAATTTGGTATTTGCTCTCCGATTCAGACATACACCATACGTATATGCCACAGTAGCATATTCACTACTTTATTTCACATCAATGGTCCAGGTATCGTATTGATACATCCTCATGAAGATACCCACATGAATACATACGTATATATATATACACACATACATTCATATATACATACATCAATACATACATATACACATACATGCATGCATACATACATGCATACATACATGCATACACATGCATACGTACATATATACATACATACATGCATACATACATACATACATACGTACATATATACATACACACAGCGAAACTTTTAATTATTATAGTGATAAGCTCGTACCAGCATCTCCTCCACCTTTTATCAGTGGTTTCACGTAATCACCTTAAACCGCAGAAATTTTACTGTACAAAACGATAATGGCAGTAATTGCTGGACATTAAGTTTTACTCGGTCAAGGGTGAGGTTAAAGGGCTTTGAAAGTTAACAGCATCAGATGAGACACCGTTTTACACCATTGTGTTAAGTTCCTCAAATTTTTTTAACTGGCTGCTTAAACAATAGAGATGAAAGTTGGAGGGCCGAAGCAGCCTGTGAAAACCAATCGTAGTGGATAAGTCGCGGTATCGTTTTGTTTAATTGTCTTTCCTTGATGAAAAATTGATGGCAGTAAAATGGTAAATTGTTTATGCTATCATTCTTTGTGTTTCTTCGATAACTCCCCACTCCCCCCTTCAATTTTTACCGTGTTACCGCCCTACATTACCCGTATTTTTATATTGCATTTCTCATTGAAATGGGTTTTCTTTTTTTAAATTTAGCCTAAGAATATGATGGTTGCTACTCCAAGAGACCGCAAGCATAACCATTGTTACATATCAATTTTGAATATTATTCAAGGGGAAGTAGATCCTACCCAGGTATCTCGAAACTTTATTCCTTAAAGTAATCACTTTCAGTGACATTCTTTAAATGAAATTCCTCTTGCGAACGCCTGCCATGCAAATTGGTTTACCTGTGCTTGCGTAGAAGACAAGAGCAAGAAAGAACTAATATTCTGGTAAAGTAACTTAACAGAAAACAAGGACGATTGTAAGAACTGCGTATGGATAAACAGAACCTTTCGATATCAAAGTTAAATTTTATTACAGTACATTTATCATCCACTTCGGGTAGTCAGAGAGGGATGCGGTGGTAACTTCTGTCATCCGAGGACTCATTTGTAACGGTGGAGAGTGAGGAGGAGATACAAAAAATTGCTGGAATGAGAAAGAGGAATTTCCACACGAGGTTGAAAGTGAACATAAGTAAAACCGAGGTTATTATGAAGAATAACCAAAAAACCAATATGGACTATGTCGATTGGAACAGTGACCATATGAAACAATTACATAATTTTACATATTTCCGGGTGATAGTCGGAGAAGATGGTATAAAGGCGAGAGTTACTGCTGACTCCAGTGGAAAGACCTAACTGGTGTTATTTATGACTGGCATTTTTAGTACGCAGAATTTTCAGAATCCACAAAACAGAGACTTGCCTATTATTGTTGTATGGAGCAGAGTTATCGGCATAGAGAGGGAAAAAAGAGTCTGTCAGACGTGAGAACACCCAGAGAGAACTAAAAGTTGAATGCTCTCCGCAATGTGTGCAACAAGTGCGACTCCTCAGATATGATTATTCACCTTGCATGAGTAAGCAGAATCCAAGAAGAAAGGCCTTGTATATTAGTGTAAATAGGGGCCGACCAATAGGAAGGTGTTGCTAACGCTAGATGGAATATGTGAGGGAAGGGTGGACCTTAACCCAGTCAGAGAACTACAAGTTCAGATTTAAATTATCACTACAAAATCAAGCTCAAATAGTCATTGCCCTTTCGAATACTGATGTTTCCTATTTTCTACTGAGTCTTATCACTGAGTGGGAGTTCGTATGCTGAAGGGACGGCTTAAAGCCGACGATTGGTGCTTGAATGTTAATTTAGAACTATCCTGTATTGTAGTAGCTGATTCATAAAACTACTTTCAAACCTGGTATTGTCTCGACCTTATAGAGATTTTTGCTTCCTTGAAGTTTAGTGTTGCTCTAAAGACAGACTTAAATATCTAACTTCTGCGACTACACCATGTTATTCTAATTCAATCAAAACGACAGTATCTGTCAACCAGGACGTTTGCGTTTGTGGATTCCCAGTGCCTATTGGATCCACGTTTTTATGTGCCATGGACTAGGAGCTGTGCTAGGAAGATTGAGCTAGATGGAATTCTGGGGCTAGCGGGTTGTAGTCACGAGGTTCAGATGAGATGTAAGAAATGTAATAACGGTTGGCGTACTTTAAATGTTATACTGCATTCTTCCCCGTAGCTATGGTCACCGTCATGAAACTGTTACTTTTGGCTCTCTTAACTTAACGTTGATGCAACTTAAACTCCTTGTATATAAGATAGCATTAGGTGTCACATTTTCAGAAGAAGGCATGTAGCACTTTATGACAAAACGCAAGTAAGGAGCCTATTGATTTGTATGTACTACCTGACCCTTTAGGTATTGTTTAAATAATGTTATTGTTATATTGATTGCGGGGAGGTGTATCGCTGCATACCAGAACACAACATAGATGCGGAAATTTTGGAGTGGTTAAAATCTGGAGGTTAAAGCCAAATCCTGCATGTTCAATAGGTTGGACAAGTAAGTAGGACGAAACCAATTACGCAGTCAAAATTCGTTTCCACAAAAGATTCTTCTGCCCACTCAAAAGCGTTGCTGTTGTATTAGACCTTTCTAGCCTTGTATGTTGGATACTTTAAATCTTTTCCGACACGATTGTAATATTTTCGTGTCTGCACAGGTGCATAAGAGCCTTCAGAGAATAAGAGAGAGAAAGCTTGCCGAGTTCATCCCATGGGGACCAGCTAGTATTCAGGTTCGATGACTCTTTCTGCTTTATTATCGTTAACTGTTGTTAAAGTAGTGAGAAAGCTTTTAAATAGGCCAACTCTTGGAGGACTACTGTGTACCCCTTCTTTTCTTATGGAAAATGTTAGCACCTTCATATTACCTTACCCCTTTGTGTAATTGTATGATCAGACATCTCCACAGGAACCAGATTAGCTTGCTTAATATGAAATGACTTGATTGTCATCGCAGATTGTCTTGTGTATGAGATTATGACATAAAACGTATCACATATCATGCCATGCACTATCCTAAACCATGTTGCACAATATCATATGATATGATATCGTATTATCTGAAACCATACATCATAAAGATATCATACAATATCACTTGTCATACCATTTGCCATATCTTATCATATATTTATAATAAATCGTTTGTAGTAATATGCCGTAAATATAGCAAGCAAATCATCATATCACGTGGAATGAGAACAGACAAAGTGACAGTAGATCTTCCTGGTTGAGATCGTATTATTGAATTTATTACACGGGCGTTGCTTAATGTATTCGTATTGATTTAGAAAATATAAATAATTAGATGCGTTACTTATTCCTTGGTATTGATTAAGGAAATAGAAAGGTACAGGAAGAGCTTGTCGTCATTTGAGAGCTGTGGATATTATAGCATTGCCTATTGCTCCTTGGTCTTTGAGCCAACCTCTCTCAAATAACCCCAGTTTCCATTAAACATGGTTGAATCCATTTTATCACTATAAAATTTCCTTTATCCTTGTAGGTTGCCCTGTCGAGGAAGTCGCCTTACGTTCAGACAACTCATCGTGTCAGTGGGCTTATGCTTGCCAACCATACAAGTATTTCAACAGTAAGTATGCCTAGTTAGTTTTCATCGCTAAAAAGTTTCTTTCTCCTAGTTGCCCCCCCTCCCCTTAGCATTTGTTAGATAAGGAAAGCGAAGCGCCTATTCCCAATCTTCTAGCACTAATTCTCAGGATAATTCACGTACTACTCAAATAGGAGCAACAGCAAATATCGACGGCGATTAATCGTGCTCTAATGTCTTCGTAAATACTCTCAAGTTATTTTATTGCGCTCCTGATAAAAATGCCTAGAGGTCGGTAAAACAAGCTTTCGGTTTAATAACCTTCTTCTGGTTTACAGATGAAGCGTACCCTACTTTACAATTTATGGAGTAATCTAAACAATAAAATTCCATGAATATCTTCTAGGTTATTGCACAAACAACAAAATACCTGGATTCGGAATTTCTAGATAAAGCAAAGCTAAAAAAGGGTCTGGAAACTATTACTAGTAATTAAGCTAGTGGAACGTTTTGACACAGGGTTTCATGTGGTGTTAATCTCCCTGAGATCTTTGTAGGCACGGAAAAGAAATGTAGGGGTGTGGTGGGATAAGGACTTCCAGAACCCTCCATTCCCGTATAGCCGCTCACGCTTTTGAAAGCGTGGCTTAGGAGATGGCAAATAGAGGCCCTTGAATTCCTCAACCCCTCCCACGCCTATTGAATAGATGGCTACCTTGGTGTTTTTAGATGGTAACAACATCCCTTCGTTGGGGAGACTGTCATTTCATCGTAGTTTCATCTTGAAAGTAACATTTACATGTGATACTACATGCCATTTCTCTGCTATTTAGTCGTATACACTTATATTACAATGATAACTGTACAACAAGTTAGATTTTATAACCTAATCGTCAAGATGTGATTCATCATTCGTGCAGGACTTTATATACTTTTGTGAGAATGAGTGCTTTCCATTTAAACTTACGAAAGTATACTGTCATCCTAACACATTTGCCTATATCAGCTGGTCCCTTCTATTTTGTTGTGAGTTTGTACTTTGTGTGTTTATGGCCCGTTAAAAAGCCGTTTTTATATGCCGACAAACTGTGATATTATTCTAATAGATTTGGCAGTGAAGACACATTGTTGATTACGTCAAGTATTTGGGTGACGTTTATTTGGTGTCAACGAATTTTTTGACCTCATCTTAAACTGTGAAGAGCAGCTTTATCCTACAGATCAGCCTGGTTGACGTGTTCAGAGTTCATCGCATTAACTATTCTAAAAACACATAGGCACTCTGTCATTAGGTTTATGCAATTTAAAAGTCCATGCTGTCCTCCAAGGCACAGGAATTTTAAACAAGTCTCTCAATCCTGCAAGTAGCTATCTGCTTACTTATACAAGGAAGATCGTATTCATCGTTTTCTTACGGGTAATCAGATAGGTCGATCAATTTTACTTTAAGTGCAGTATTTATGATACCAGCAGTGTGGTAGAGGGAGCTGGTGCTCAGAATATTTACAGCAGTTACAATACTGCGAGCTAATATGAAACAGCCGTTTGAAGAAGTTCATCATTTGCATGGTAAAGCCCCACGGTAGATATCGCTCGAGCTTTTTGACTGTGTTTACGGTTTGTGTATATCTAAATCTCCGTTTATTTTATACATTCTGTTTGCTAACATCTGTGGTCTTTTACTGTACCTACCCAATGTTTGACCCCTCGTCTTTTTATAGAAGAGTAGTAGTCGATTAGTTGAAGTATCAGATCCACTTTACCTACCGCAAAGCAGAAGTACAGTGTGTTTTCGTGTAAAGACAAGTCCGCTCGAAAATGAATTGAGCCAACCTAAGTGACCACAGTATCTCAGGTAGTGTCAGTTCTGTGATTCGCATTACGAGAGTCATGTTACTCCGTTTTCATCTCGTTTTACAGGTCTTTGAAAGAAACTGCAGGTTATACGACAAGTTAAGGAAACGCGAGGCGTTTTTAGAACAATACAAGAAAGAAGACATTTTCAAAGAAAACTTAGATGAGTTAGATAACTCCAGGTACGGACCTTCTTAATTCGTATGCCAGCAATATTTCCCAAAATCGTTGCAAGTTATGAGATGAGCTATTTGTAAAATGTGTTGGAACGGTAATTTCTAAAAAACTGCGCTGTGGAAAATCAACAATAACGACGATGATATTATACTATACCAATGTTTATGATTTAATAATTATAAAGGGCCTTTGCATATTCTACATATATACGAATCTCTTCTGTCCAAAATGACAGCCAACAATGTCATAAGCTACTCATTATATACTACGAAAATATACAAACTGTGATTTTTATGTACTATCAGAGTTGGGTAAATTGCTACTCTTTGTTTAGTGAAGGGGTGCCAATGCAGGGAGCCACAATCGAATAGGAGTTACGAAAATTTTCCTTGTGCGTTGTCCGTTGCACTTCTGTAGATGCTTAAAACTACGGACAAAACAAAACAGGCTGGTGTGTAAGGGCTTTGCTATATTTTTTCACTGCCGGGTAAATTACTAGGGTACAGGGCAACTTAGTCCCCACTGTTCATGCGGCTCTGTTGTTATATCTGTGATTTTTCCATTTGCTTTCAGTGTTGTCAAAGCATATAACTTTTGCTTCTTGAAGATGCTGTGAGTCCATTGGTGACTGAAATGCTATAGAAGGTGTCATCATCAACATTGTAATGTGCTTCTGGGCAAAACCTTTGGGCATCTGACCTTTCCTAAGGCCTGTTTGAATTGGGAGAATGAAAGAGGAAAATACACCCGTCTGACCCAAAGTAGAACAGATACAAAAAAGAGGCTTGTTGTTTCTTGTATTACAGTTAACGTATGAAAAATGTTATTTGCTTTAGGTAAATTTATCGTTAAATTATCGTTAAGTTATCGTTAAATTATGGCTAAATCATCGTTCAACTACATTTCTTTGCATACTCAATGATACTAGGATCACGATTTTCATAACAGCAGTTTATATTTTAGAGTTTGGGTAAGATCATTTACAACGCTGCTATTAAACTGCAGTTGGCTTTCAATGAACAGTAGTAGTTGATTTCACTGCTTCTCTAAACAATTCTATTCAGTTTAAAAATGAAAGATTTAGTTCGGTTCCAAGTATTGCGTATAAGAAAATGAATTGTTTCGCTCAATGAAAATTCTGTGTAGCAAGCCGCGATGATACTTCTTAAAATTGTTCATTTCTAACAGTAAATGGAGCTATTTCATAGTTTGTGCTAGAAAAAGGGATCGTGGTTTTGCTTCGTTTCTAAGGAATGGTTTCAAAGCATGTACTAAAGCCTAGTTGAGTACGATAATTTGAGAATTGTTTGGAAAAGAATGTGACAGTTTAATGCATCGATACTTAGCCCATGGTCATGTGATCCCCCGACGAGGAATTCGAGAAGTCAGGGGAGAATCTGTAGATAATGGGAGGATCAGTAGATTTGATTATCAAATAATCTGCCTTGCATGAAATCCTTTTGTCTTGCGACACTCACTGATAGCAGAAACCATCAGAGTATTCAAAAACAGCGTAGTTAAAAACTATTTTATCGCTGATAAGTATATAATTTGAATATCAAAGTGTTAAAATGCTTTTTGCCAACTATATGTGGTGTACTTTTTGTTTAAAATAGTTGGGTGTGTGCTATGTGCTTTAATGTGGAACAGAAGTGAGAAATGTTTCTCTATCTGCAATATTGATGATGAG
>JAAAKL020009553.1:0-15009 GCA_010016065.2 Carybdea cf. marsupialis auct. non (Linnaeus, 1758)
TTTCAGTGTTCAAATTTCTACTCCAGGTACACAGACTATGGGGTAATATTTTAGTTTTCAATACATTGTATCTGAAAGCATAAAATTTATTAATTATCTTATATTACTTTATCGTGAACTAAATTAGGTCCGTTGCCAGCAAGCGGTAGGAGTTTTGCAAATGAAGATTGTGAATTACCTTTGAACATACTTGACCTATGACTTATGAAGGGTGCTAAAGAACCGAATGCTTTGCTTTAGGGTTAGTATGTACCCGCATCGGCGTTAGCACAGTCAGGAACAGTTTTTGAAAATATAAAAACAGATTATTAAGAAGATGAGACTCAATTTCATAGTCCTTGTATTCATGATTAAATGTATTGTCAACCAAATCAAGTATATGTATGTATGCATGTATGTTTATATATATACATATATACTACAAAGCAGTGGTTAAATGGAAAAGCTACATACCGCAGTTACCTTAGTTTCACGTCCTGTCTGCTGACGTTCCTCAGTTTGCTGTCTGAGTACTCAGACAGACACACAATCAGTCATGAAGTACATGATATAGAACTCATTAAACATGAAGTGCTTTCGGCGCTGGCGGGGATCGAGCCCAGGATCTCCCACACCGAAAACGAAGACATTACCATGGCACTAAATAGTGCAACAGTGAAGTCGACAATCCGGGAAGTCGATCATGAATCCTCACCACCACCGCAACCTAATTTTTTGTTTCGCTATTAGCTTCATCAGTGCCATGCATTTTCATTTCATTTGCCTGAGTACGTATATAAATGACATGGCACTGATGAAGTGTATATGTGTATATGTATGTTTATTCTCTTTTTATTTTGGTTTTTTTTCTAATTGTATGTGTTTTTTGATAATCTGACGTACCATTTACAGAGCTTTATGATATTTTAGTTATTTCGTATTCCTTCATATGTAAGAGGAAATACTACATATCAAAAGTCATGGCGTGTGGGGACTTCTATTAAAGCTGTAGTTACAACTGAAATTCAAAGATGTTTTATTTTTGGTAGCAACGAAATTCTCACTACATGGAATAAGTAGTTGACTTACGATTTAGGGAAAATTTAATTTTTCAGAGTCTAATCTCATCCTAAAAGAAACGCCAAATTTTCTTTTATTTCGTTCACACCCCTTTTCATTCACGAATGCATATCTAAATATTATCCCAGTTTGAAATATTTCGACAATTTATGCACACCATTCTCATTCAATTTTATTCTGTAGATTAAAATAAATGATTTGGATGTAAAAATCCTTTGGTTTGAATTAATATTTTATCTCATGAAAAGAGGGAATCGAAGGCCGTAATATCAATCAGATGAAGAACGAAAAGAATGAAACACAGGTATCGGAGAAACCTAGTCAGATGTTCAAGTTCATTGCACGCCAACTTCATTCCAATTCAAGTTCTCAGTTTACATCATCAGTTAATACGTGACGTCCCCTACACTTCTGCCTTGTGTAGAAGGAGTGAGGCAAGATAACAAGAAACAGTCATCTCCTCTACTAAATGTTATTATTTCCTTATCGTAGATCCCTTATTACGCGGCAGGAGGTAAGCAGCATTAATTGACTTTGGTATTTAATATTTGTATCATCTCTCCCACCATCCCCTTTTGATCAGAAGTCGTTTACAAATACCTTAAAGTCGACTTCGTTTTGCAATTAGGGCTGTGATATTGCAATATTACTACTGTAGTCAGTAATGAATTCTTTGTTTAATCGTTTCAAAATGTGTGGGACTCCCGCTCCCCAATTTGTGGATATGTGTCGGATACTTTACCCATTCTTCTGATTGCCCCCAATTCAGTACAATTGTTAGCACACCCCGAAGTGTATTTATTGGTCTCTACCACGAGGTATCCGAAGGAATGGGAGCACATTTAAAGGTGCTTTTCAGGCTTCTAAAATAACATATTCTTTCCAGAAAATTGTTGGTTGTACAAAAAGAATCATTCGAAAAAAAGCTTTTCAGCCATAAACAATGATTTGTCTCTTCTAGAAAATTGTTTAATGGCTAGGTTGGCAAGGTCTTACTGATACGAGAATTTGAGTTCTTAATGTATTCCTTATGAATGTTAATGTTTAAATTAGTTTTATTTACAGCTTGCAGTTGAAAGGTCAGTGTTGGGTAGAGAGGGAGCTTAGAATTTCAAATGTACCCGCCGTTTGCTTAGGTCACTGCAAATACCTCCGTTAAAACAATTTTGTATAGCTTGTAAGGTCATTTAATTTAGATTGCCCCAAGTATATAAGAAGGTCACAGTCGTCAGTACGGAGGGATTTCTATACTCAGGCAAGGGTCTCAGGCGTCTATTTGCAGGGCGTGTAAGGGGCGTGTCTTAATCAGACGCCCTTGATTAGCAGTGGGTTGATATTAAAAGCCCCCCCTCTATAAACACTGAAAACACCAAACAGGCGTACTAGTAATTGGTTGGGGCATGTAAAGTACGCCCTTCAACTTTTGCTACCAAGGATTGGAGCTCCCCCACTATCCCTACCACCCCAATCCGAGGGTCGTGAGTTCAAGCCCACCCTGAGCTCGCCTGCTACGATGCCGAAGGTACTGTGCTTTAACATCTGCTCTCGTGAAGTGGGCTACTATGTTTCGGGAGATACGACAGAGAGGGGACTGCAAGCATGAATCGATTGTCATCCGAAAGGGAACGTAACCCCGTTCCTAGCAGTTGCTTTTACTATGAACAGGGTGGGGGAAAAGGAAAAAGGGGGTGAAAAGATGCGTGGATAAGTTGTATGTATTAATATCAAGTGTAGGAGGTCAAGTAGGCGAGATGGGTTGATGTTTTACACAGTTTTGTGTGAAATTGTTGATAGTAAATGTGACTCTTTTACGGTCATGAAAAGGAAAGGCATTAGATATCTTTGACCCAAACATTTTGTTACATAGGTTTATGCAGCTGTTACCATGTGAATATTTTTTAAGAATTGTCTCGAAGGCAAAGCATTTGATAGTCACTATAGTACTAATCGTAATAACACCATAACTTTTATACAAAGAGAATGTGGGAAAAGAATTGGGAAACTGTCGACTCATTCTCTTCTCTGGCCTAGCAAACAATATGAAAATGCAACATTTCGTAATTGTTTATTGCTACAAAGTCTTAAAAACTAGCAGGTAATTGGCACATAACGATAATCGACTGATCCATAAAGAAGTTAACAGTTCTAAAGCTGGAGTTGAGGACACGTTTCAACTCGCATATCCACCCGCTGTTGAACTATGTTTCCCAGTGATTGCGCTTACAAAGTCTCTACCATTTGGTGTATCCTTTTTGCAGTTGATTTATCAATAGACTGAACAGGATAAGACCACTGCATAGCTTAAAGCAACTTCCACTCATGGCATTACCCCTCGGTGTTTACACAGCATTCCCTTTGCACGTCGGATTTCTTGCCGCACAATACCAACAGATTGATTTTGTTTTGGCGTCTCGCCTCTAGATTTTACTCAGTGGTTTTCACTTTTCTGTCGCAATTTTCATTGATTTCGTGCATGAGCAACTTGCCAAATTCCAAGTTTTCTCTCGTGTGAAATGGAAAGGTCATGCGAAAAATTATATGCAAACTGGCATTTAGAAAATTTTTGAACCTTGTTAAAAGGTCGAAGATTGTAAGTGAAAATGCTTAAATTTATGTAGTGTTTCTTGCTTCACAACTTAACTGCACTTTAGGAGTGAGCTGGTGGACGAAAGTAGTTATCCTAACGGTGAAAGGCGCAAACCACGTGGTAGTTTGAGGAAGTAGGAGGACAGGCATAAAACGTTCTTCAACTGCACACAAATATCATTTGCCATTACAAGTAGCACCCTTTCTTTAAACTAGTGGTGTAGGATATGGCGTCTCTTTTGAAGGTACGCTACCTGTAGTGTAGCATAGTGGAGTTACGCTGAGTTAATCTAACAGTCTCGGCCCTCTCATAATTTACACTGATGTCATTCATAGTTATCAGGGATCCACCATTTCTAAGTTCACCCATTACATTACGGCGCGTGCTTATTCAACTTAAGCTCCGGTGCCTGTGGGTGTTTTATGTTGTGATATTATGCTACACGCCAAAAGCTAACGCTCAGGTTTGATTGCAGAACTTCCTCGCTAACTCTTCATCAAGTAGAAAAAATGAGTGTATTGTTTTGGCATTATTCTGATCCTTCCGTTAGAAAATGTACAGGCTGTTCATTTAATAGAGCGGAATGTTTATCCATCTTAGCTGAAGGTTAAGTCGAGAAAATGCTCCCGTTCGTAAAAGATTAATTTTCAATAATCGGTCATAACGTGCATGGGACAAAAGCTAAGGATTACGGATAATAATCGTTCTTGACTGCTTAAAGAGAAGCACACTAGTCTATTAACGACGACCTTCTTGAGATGTATTTACCTTGCTATCGAATGCTATCCGTTGATCTTCTTGATTGACCTTTCTTTTTTGTCATTCTATTATTGCAAGCGTGGGTGTATCTTCAGACCTCCCCCCAACTAACAATTTCCATGGCTTTAATATGGTGGTAATCCATATTGTTGTCTTTTCATGAATCTGAATCCTGGCTGATTGTGTCCTCAGTATGCTATGAATGTACCAGTCTGAAAAGGGAATTTTAAGAGGTTTCCTCATTTGAGAACGTAATGCCCAAAAGTGTGAGTCGTGAATTATATAACGTTCAAGTAGCCTGTGGGTTCCCGAAACATTTGCGTGTGAGTTGCTGCCATGTTGAAAAATGTACTCGTTACTTTTGTCAAGAAGACAAAACGAATAAAAGTAATTGGGTGCTCACCTTTTAAAGTGAAGAATAAACTAAAGAAGGTCGTCTCCCTTTTTCTCAATGTGACTTGTGACCTATAAAATGTATGAATGTTTTCCCGCAGTAGTCATTCCAGTGCAATTAATAAATAAAGCAACAATACTTGAACTGTCGGCTAGTGAGTGTTCTGCGTTTTGCAGTGGATTGCCAGTCTCGGATTATGTTAATCCTGAACCTCTTTGAAAGTTACTCAAGGTTGATCTTTGGCATTGAAGCAGAGAAATAAATCAATTAGAAAACAGAGGTCGATGTGGTGATGACATTTTGTTAAGTCACAGGGGCCCAATAGGGCTGGCAAACTAACAATGGTCTTTGTGAAATCCAGATTGTCTTTCGCTCGTAGCTAATGTTTTATGCACATAAGGTATTGTAAGTTTTGCGTCATGTATTCATTTTGTATTACACATAGCCTGCTATAAAAATGCTTGTCACTTATCTAGCAGTCTGATTATGAAGGTAATGGGGCCTTTTAGTTGATGATGAATTTCTTATAATCATCTTCCATTGTTCTTTTTACTACCTAAATTTTTGAACCCTACCGTAAAATTTACGTGTTTGAACCAGGGCTAGGAGCTGTTAAAATGTTTTGAGGTAGCCGGTTAACAGTTACAGAGTCAGTTTACCGTGATGAAATGGGTTCAAATCAGTTAAATTTTTAGTTTGAAAAAGTATAGATTTCTCTGTGTTTTCCTGAGCTTTTTATTCCATCAAACATAAAGAGATTCGATTTCAGAAAAGGATCTGTAAAGGATTTTTCAAACTTTTTTGGTGCTTTAACTTAATCATTTTCAACCACTAGGCACTTGGCATATGGTTCTTTTAAAGTAATTCTTTTACTTCAAGTTGGCTTTCCTACATTCAGGATATCATGTGATTGTTTTTATTCTTGAAGCATGCTCTTCAGGAGATGAAAGTATGACGTTATGTCAGTTATTCTGATTCTGAATAGTTGGTTTACATATAAATTAGTCAGGCGAGTTAAGTTTTGGCTGTCAGTCAGGTTCGCATTAGAATATCCTTACTCACATGCATTCGTGCTGCCATCTTAAACAGAAGCGAAATAGCAATCTTTCTTCTTTAGGGCGCCATGGGAGGTTTTGCGAAAAGAGGAAACTGGATCAAATGGATCCAAATGTTGAGTAGCATCCACAGTTAAGTTACTCATGTATATTGCGACATCTACAACGTGAAATCGGGTCACAGACTTGAGGTTGTAAATCGAGGGTCTACATCTATGCTTGGGCGGTTTTCTGACGTGTGGGACCCTGGGCACTTTTCCAACTCTGAGCCCTATTATATCCCCCTACCCCATATAACCCACATAATATGTTGTGGGTGTTAACATTTTTGATAAATTGGGTTCTGGCGTTATTGTTGTGGTTAATTGTGATTCCTCATCCATTCTCAGATTATCGAGAAATGTTTTGAAAAAAGGAGAAATCGATGTAAAAAAATTCTCAAATGCGAAAGTGCAGGCCCCTTCTTGAGCGCGGGGCCCAGGGCTATCACCCTGTCCGTCACATCCTAAAACCGCCACTGTTGTAAATATTTTAGATGCAGTTTCAAGCTACCCCAGAGAGCCATACTTTTGCAATATTTTTGTTGTCAACCGTGGTGGATCCCGTTACTAACCCTTGAACAATCTTGATATTCCCCTTTTTTACTTATGTTTGGCTGGCCCTGCACAACAAAATAACTATTATTCAAATATTTGCCATTCAGGATTAAGGACAGTTGCCACCTCGGATACCGCAAAGGTAGTACATGCACCAGGGGAGACGCGTTTGGAAATGACATTTTCTTTCTGCAGGACTGGTTGAAATTAAGGAAAGGAATATGAGGAATTGTAGGGTTGCAAGGTTGAGTAATACATTCAAGCAGTTTGGGTCCTGAGGGGTTACTGAAAGGAAGCTTTGCTACTTGTTTCGCCATAAGTTCTACGTCGCAGCTAAAAAGTGCATGAAATTTATCAATAAGCTCCATGAGGCAATTAAGACGGGATTGTTTGGGTATGGCTGAGGAGAGACGACCTATGCAAGGACAAGGAAACTTGAAAGCGAGAGGTATTGGCTATCATGTGTCAAGAAATAGTTCCTAACAGGCTCCCTTAAAGCCAACGCGAAACTCGAGCGGTTCACGTTACAACTTGAATGCATTTGAAGAATAGGAACAGATACTTTAAAATATCTTCCTACCGAAGATGATTATCACCCTCGGTCGTCTTGAAGGTATTATCTTCATCTTTCGGCTGCGAAATATTATGCACTAACAACAGTGTGCACCCTTTTTTCCTTTTTACTTAAACAAAAACTAAGGAAAAGACAATCAAAACTATCACGCTGATTATGCCCCTGATGTAATGTCTTGTTTGAATAGTTTGGACTAATTTTTGCTCCTTGCATCATCTTACAGATAACCTCAGCAAAGTCCCAATAATCGGGTAAGTTATTTTCATTTGTGATGTTACTGTATCGTTTGCTTACCAACAACGGTAACGGTGTTCCTTGTATTAACTATGATAGAATTTGTTGTTGATAAACAATCCATGACAGTATCTGTTGATGATTAACAATCCATGACATGATCTGTTGTTGATTAACAATCCACGACAGTATATGTTGTTTGTTAACAATCCATTGCATTATATGTTGTTTGTTAACAATCCATTGCATTATATGTTGTTTGTTAACAGTCCATTGCATTGTATGTTGTTTATTAATAATCTATGACAGTATTTGTCCTTTGATCTAGGGTAAGGGGGAGAATGTTCATTAACAATCAATGACACGGTCTTTTCTTTATTAATGATTTATCGCACTATCTGTTCTTTATTAACAACACATGACAGTGTCTCATGTTCATTAACGGTCTCCAGAGTTAACTTCTTTTCTTATCAACATTTGTAGGCCTCTACTTAGAAGAATGGGAGCATTTTTCATTAGAAGGCGGAATAGTGGTAGACCACCCCAGGATATCATTACATACAACGCTGTACTTCAAGAGGTAGAAAATAAGTTAGGCTTCGACTTTTTCTCTTGTTGCAGTGTGACGGCTTGCAAATCTCCGCTCAAGTTGTTTCTTCTCTCACAAATAACGTTTTCTTACTTTTAAACTTGGTATTTGTTCAATGCTGTACAGGTTCTTTTCGTTAGGAAATGACTTGCTTTTTTGTGATAAATTTAATTTCCATTATGGCAACACAAAGGGGAGAATGTTCATTTGATGATAAGCGTAGAAGGTCGGTAGGTTTGTACTAAATGCTGGTAGATTAAGTTGATGTAAGGTATGATAGCGTTGATTTTGCTAGAATGTCTGAATAAGCTTTGGATCACTATGAAATCATGTAGTAGACCATTAGGGGTGAGATTTGGGACTGACCTCTACCAACAAAGCCACGACTTGGTATAAGGGGTGCGGCGTTGGAGTCATTGTTCCTGGCTCGAAAGGTTCGGTCCCAACCACTACTGTAACTATCATGTTTAACCTGAGTACATTTATACTTGTTTTTACTCAAGGAAACAAAATTATTTTTGTCTACGTTATTATTACGGAGAGGATAGTTTTGGGGCAGATCAATGGGCTGGATGACAGTCCTTCCATAGTTAAATCTCATGGCACTAGAAGTACGTAGAGCTGAATGTCAATGTCAATCAGCAGATGATTTGGAGCTAATATGATGACAAGACAGTTAAATGACGTAATCGTCGAGTGTCGCCATACCTCCGTTAAGGAGCACTTGCTGCAAATTCGAATTGCTGCACTTCAATTCCGGTTGGTAAGGTATTCTCTAGTCTCAAGCATCTTTTGATAATTTATGCTTCTTTGAATGGATACATACTCAATCAACTAAACAATATTTCTTGTTGATGGGCTTCTTTTTTAGTATATCGAGCAGCTGTTGAAGCATAAGGAATCATTGGCTATCTTCGTTGGTAAGTGTAGTGACCCTGAAACTATTTAGCACTTGTTATCAAAATGTTTAAATCAACATACATTATTCTTGTGAAGGCCGTCTTTAGTACTTCTCGAATCCGCGAAGGCAGTGAAAGTAAACAATTGAGGTAATTGAGTTTATTCCTTTAGTACCAGCAGCGTCTATTTCCTGTATGATAGTGTTATCAGTGATGATGATCTTACTGTATTGTAAATCCTTGGCCACTTTTAATCAAGCACAGAATATCTCTGTGTCCTAGCTACGGGCCTGGAGGGAACGTTATCAAATTCAATTGTTGTTACATCTGAATAATTTTGACGACACCACCTGGAGATCTACAACGCAAAGTCTAGTGATCTAGACGTCTTAGAATAGCTAAAAATTAAATATTTTGTATAGTATAACGATGTAGACGTTGATTACATGCACAGTTGTTTTCATTTGTTTTAGTCCCTCTCGCCGTAAAAATTGATAACTCCTGTCTACTCTATGAGAACGGTTAGTAAACATAGTTGTTAAATGGTAGTTAGATACTTGATAGTGGAATACAGAAGTGCAGGTCATAATTTTATGGGAACTTTGAAGGCTTAGTCTTTGTTTAAAGAGTTAACTCGTACTATTATCTTGCATTCCTTGACCAGAGGGAACACGTACACGATGTGGTAAGCCTCTACAACCAAAGACAGGGCTACTGTCGTGCATCACACACGCAGTCATTACAGGTAAGCAGTTTCTGGATTATAATCATAGGTACGTTGCTGCGTTCTGTGTGTATCTTAGAGACTTTGCTGGTCGTTCTTTCATCCGAAGAAGCACGTAGTGAAAAACCAAAGGCTCGTCAATTATTTTCCATGTTTCAAAAATTTCCCGAAAGAGAACAGGGGTTTTAATGTGGTATCGATGCCTACCTATTAAAGTAATTAAGATGCCAAATGACGTATTAGTTATAGTTGAGCAGTTGTGACTATATGATCTTGATATTTCCTTCAACGACTTTTGAAGCTGTTTTCATCTGAAGATCTACTAAGTGTGCAAAGAGTACATTAGAGACTCAACCTTGCCCTCATTCAATTACTTTTCTCTTACAATGTATACCTTCTTTTCAGCCACCAGTACAACAACAAGTAGTTTAGTTTCTGGGCGCAGTATTATAGGTCCTCGCACTCTATAAATCTACCCTTGTTCCAATGCTCAGTTTTTGTTTTTGTACACCATCCATGGAACCAATCCAAAAACACTACTATATAGATTCTTGTTGTCATACGAAATCACTCTTTTGAGCAGAAACCGAATAATTGACTTACGATCGTGATTCACTCTGTAAAAGGGGAGTCGTGATGAAGTTAAGGATCACTTAATCACAATTCCAGAGGCATTCCGACAACTAAAGCTGAATGGCAAATGACTTTTTTGAATGTCAGTAAGTATCACATGAGCAACCTTAGTGTAGCGTGTTGGTTGATTGCCTCTAATAGGGCATGCTTGCCGTTGATGTCATGAGGTACGCAGATGTTTAAATCCGGAAGGTCGAAATGTGAGTTAGGGAGGGATATTGGATCTTGAAGGGCTTGCGCCTGAGTGGTAGTTCTATGCTGGCAACGTAAACTCAATTCCAGGGAATTGGGACGGCGATGAAAGATCCAAATCCCCGTTAGCACTCAAATCTGTCATGACCCTAAGGTGTAATTGGAATACTTGTTTAGACGAGGTCTCCATTGTTGGATGATTGTGGACAAGATATGACATACGGTAGAAATAGGAAGAGTATTGTTAAGTTTGGGCCATAAGATACTGCAGGAAGTGGTGGGAAAGCAATTTTAGTAGTATTTAAAATCTATTAATCATGTAATTTGTCAGGGCAGGCTAGGTCAAGGGGTGGATTTGATTGTACCAGCAAAATCCAGTGACTTAAATTTAAAAGGAATTTTAGCGTCTCAAATGTTAATGAAATGAGCGTCATTTTGATTTTACAGGAGGCATACCAGATGCTCTGATCGTTCCTGTTGGCTTCTCGTACGACCTGGTAAGTGAAACAAGATATCAATCAAATTGAGTTGATCTCTTCATACCATTTAACTATACGATTAACCAATCAAGTAATCTCTGTTACCCACTTCACTGTAGGGCGGTAAGTCGGGTTGGGGGTGGTGAGGCATACCGTGATACAAAGGAGAATTCAAACAATCAACCATCTTTCAGGCTTTTTCTTCACTTTGTGTTCGAACGGAATTGTTCTTGATCGCGTCTTTGGGTTCTAGTTAGACCTGTGTTTTCCAACCTTTTTCACCCATTCCCCCTTTCCAGTCCCTAAATTTTCATTCACCCCTCCAATGAACTAATAACAATAATCAGTTAAAAACATCAATCACAGCAACTTCAATGATTATTATCTTTCATCCGATATACAAAATGATCTACGCATGTCACTTTCCAACTTCTTGGTCGGATTATCATAATAGTGCCATAAGTACATGTAGTTAATGAGAGCCCTGAGCCTGATGGGTTTCCATTATCTTTTCGATGCGGGGTTGAATCTTAGTCAGCTTTAGCCGAAGTCTCCTCTCTAACAGATTTCCAACCTGTTACGTTTTTCGTTAATATGTCCGACACAGCACTGAATCCACATTCCACATTCCACCAGGTACGAAGTCGGGAATGGGAGTAATCGATTGCAGGCTTCGGTGGACATGATGGGATATTTCTCCTTGGCTTTCTGGGCCAGCCACATCGGTGGGCCTTTGGACTGATGTATGGCCTTCATTGAGTCGTCATTCATCAACTCGGCCATCTCCATTTGGTAGCACCTCTCAGTGTTCATGTTATCAGCAGATAAGAGTGGCTGAGTCAGCCAGCTTTGAAATTCCATTTCTTGCAATTCTTGGAATCGGTGCCGGAAGTTGGTTATGAGTGCAAGAACATGGTCTATGATGATATCCAGGACATGGTCGGGAACATGGCCTCGCAGCTGCAGTTGGCTGAAGCTCGTGAAGTCGCGTCTCATCAATTCCTTACGCCACTAGTCAACTTGGTGATACAGCCGAATATTTTTTTTTTATTCAATGAATGTCTTACTTGGACCTTGCAGCTCGCAGGTAAGCACGTTTAACTCACCAAAAATATCAGCAAGGTACCTGACCATGGTCTCTGCATCATCAGTACGCAATGGATCAAAAACCTCAACACAGAATTCATGCAGGCTGTAGTAGAGGTCAACAAACCTAGCAAGGCACTTGCCTTTCGATAGCCAGCGGACTTGTGTATGCAGCAGAAGCTGGATGTGATATTCGTCAGTGTTCTTGCAAAAGGCCTTGAATAGCCTCTCTGACTTCGCGTTCGCTTTGATGGAGTTGATCACTTTTATGACAGCCGTCATTACTGTATTCAACTCGGGCGAGAAGTTTTTTGCCACGAGATTTTCCCAGTGAATCACGCAGTGAACCGTCAGTAGTGCAGGATTGACTTGTTTCAGCAACATGAGGAAACCTTGTCTTTTCCCCATCATCGCGGGTGCTCCGTCCGCGGCACAAGAGATGAGGATTTTTATGGAAACCTCGTTATCATTGAAAAACTTCATTAATGTCGCGAATGTATCCTGCGCAGTGGTAGTAAGCTCCAGCGACTCGTAGAAAAGCAATTCTTCATGGAACTCACCAGCGTCGATGAACTGAACGTAGGCGAGAAGAATACATTCACTTTGACGAACAGTACTCTCGTCAACCAGTACTCTTGCGTTGTAGAAGTTTGTTGATAAGTTGATCTTTAACGTCCCCCGCCATTTCATCATTTCTCCTCTGAACTGATTTATTACTGAATGGGATTACCGCAGTCAGATCATCTGACCGCTTCAAAACCGTTTTCGAAAAAATATTCAGCGCTGGTTTGATCGAAGTCTCGCCTATAATATGGGCGTGTCTGCATTTTGCAACCAATAGTGACAGTTCGTAACTGGCCGTCAAACCCGCCTGCTGTTGAGATGTCTGAGCATGAAACATTGAATTGAGAGTATTTGCTTTCTCTTCTCATATATACTCCTCAAGGCAATGCATGAGGCGCACCGCAACTACATCGTGAACAAACAGTCACCGGCTCTTAAGAAGGTCTACCTGGAATGCAAGGGAGCTGCTCAGAAACGCTTAAGGCACATGAAAAACATGTGGTGGGAGGCCAGAGCAGCCGAATTACAAGAGGCAGCCGAGAAGCACAACACCAAGGCGCTCTTCGATGGTCTCAAAGCAGTGTACAGGCCACGCTCAAATGGATCTACCCCTATCCTTTCAGCCAACAACTCCACACTGTTATCGGACAAGGACGACATACTTTCCAGATGGGCAGAACACTTCAACTTGCTTCTCAACAAGCGATCGGAAATCGCTGATGATGCTCTACACCACATACCACAGCTACCCACGCTGGAACAGCTCGATTTCGCACCAAGCTGCGCAGAGGTCACGCAAGCCATCAAACAACTGTCTACTGGCAAAGCCACAGGCCCGGATGGCATTCCACCGGAAGTATACAAATGCGGAGGCGCCCACATGGCTACAGCACTCACCAAGCTGTTCGGGGCATTCTGGTCGAAGGGCGATGTCCCACAGGATCTGAAAGATGCATCCATTATACATCTCTACAAGTGCAAGGGGAACAAGTCACAGTGCAACAATCACCGGGGTATATCTCTTCTCTCAATCGCTGGGAAAATATTAGCGAGGGTCGTCTTAAATCGTCTCACATCGGAGGTCATCAATAAGGTGTATCCAGAATCACAGTGCGGCTTTTGCAGAGGACGTGGCATAGCTGACATGGTCTTCGCGTACAGGCAACTCCAGGAAAAGTGCCTCGAACAGAACCAACCACTCTACACTGTATTTGTTGGCTTTGGAAGCTACTCGGCAAGGTTGGCTGCCCAGAGAAGCTAACTGCCATCATCAGAGCGTTCCATGAAGGCAAAGTGGGTCGCGTGTTCACCAACGGCAATTTCTCTGAACCATTCAGCATATCCCATGGTGCCAAGCAAGGCCGCGTACTAGCTCCAACACTGTTCAGCATTGTTTTCGCACTCATGCTTCAGTATGCATTCCGCGAGTTAGACTTAGGAGTGTACCTACAAGTGAGATCCGATGGCGGTGTCTTCAACCTCAGGCGCTTCTCTGCTCGCACGAAGGTTACTGAGTTCCTGATAAGAGACCTACTGTTTGCCGACGACTGTGCACTCTCTGCTCACAGCCTTGGGGACATCCAGGCAATAGTTGACAGATTCGCCGATGCAGCGAAGAAGTTTGGTCTCACCATCAGCATCAAGAAGACTGAAGTAATTTTCCAGCCTCGTCTAAATGACACCCACCACGATCCTGTCGTTACCATCGATGGAACTGAGCTCTCGTCTGTGAAAAGCTTCTGTTACCTCGGCAGCGTCATGTCATACAATGGTTCACTCGATGAAGAGATAACCCAGCGTATATCCAAGGCCACTGTCGCATTTGGACGCCTGACTAACAGATTATGGCGGAGCCATGACGTAAATCTAACCACAAAGATCAGCGTGTACAAGGCTCCAGTACTGTCCTCCCTGCTATACTGTTGCAAAACGTGGACCCCATACAGGAGATACATACGGCAGCTCGAGGCATTCCACATGCGTTGCCTCCGTCGCATTTGCAAAATTCGCTGGCAAGATTGCGTCCCTAATACTACTGTCTTAGAGAAATGCGGCACAACGAGCATTGAAGCACTACTGATGAAATCACAGCTGCGGACAGATGGTTCGCATGAATGAGAAATGCATCCTGAAAGCGCTGTTCTACGGGCAACTTAAAAGGTGCGCCCACCGTGCAGGACGCCCACGTTTACGGTACAAGGACAACATAAAATATAATATCAAAGGCTGTCGCATGAATCCGGCCACCTGGGAAGCCGAGGCACTCAACTGCACCAAATGGCGTAGCAAATGCCATTCAGCAGTCCGTAACTTTGAGGAGAGTCGCACCGCTTCAGCCAAGGAGAGAAGAGCCGCAAGCAGTAGCGTAGGTAGAGGTCCTGCTTGTCCTGCTGAGCAGGACCAATAATTTTCAAGAAAATGTTGCTAAGAAAATCAAATAAAATTCGTGAAAAATCTTGAAAAATCTATCGGATTTTTAATGGTTTTCTGTGGAAAAAAAATCAAATAGGGCAATGTCAAATGATTATGTCATTGCTAAAATACAACCAGCCGTTTACTCCTGCCTCCTCTTTATAGCAGGACTT
>JAAAKL020009554.1:0-15009 GCA_010016065.2 Carybdea cf. marsupialis auct. non (Linnaeus, 1758)
GCAGTGATTTACAACAAAATTACTTCAACACCATTAATGTCTTCTGCTCTTATGTAGTTCGATGAACCGTCACTAGATGAAATAATGTACTCTCCGAGTTTGTTGTTACAGTACATGATTTCTCCTTCAAACCAACCATTTTCAAACAGACCCCTAAATTGTCGTAAGCTGTGGTAAGCTGTCGTAAGCTGTGGTAAGCTGTCGTAAGCTGTGGTAAGCTGTCGTAAGCTGTGGTAAGCTGTGGTAAGCTGTCGTAAGCTGTCGTAAGAATAAAATAAGAACAAATGAGCCTACTTGCAACCGAAAAAATAAGAACACTGAGCCTCAGCCCAAATTATCTGGTTTTTACTTAAAAGATGTAGCAGTTTTTCGTATGGTTCATCGTCATCATCATCATCACTACCACTATGGTCATCATTATCACTCTCATAATCCTCCTCCTCCTCATAATCAGCATTATCATCCTGATGATTATCACTATCATCATCATCATCATCATCATCATTACCATCATTATCATCTTCATCATAATCATCATCATCATCATCATTATCATAATCATCATCATCATTATCATCTTCATCATAATCATCATAATCATCGTCATCATCATCATCATCATCATTGTGACCATAATAATCATCATCATCATAATCATCATCATCATCGTCTTCATCATCTTCATCATCTTCATCATTATCATCATCATCATTATCATCATCATCATTATCATCATCATCTTCATCGCCATCGCAATCATGCCCATCATTACAATCATCATCATCATCATTCTGATTATCATTCTGATCATCATCACCATCACAATCATCATTACCGTCGTCATCTCTTCGTCAGCATCCTAACCATCGTCATCAACAGGTCATCTTTGGCCATGAGACACAGAGAGAGATCCTTAATGATCAGTCTCTATGCTGCCCAACAGCAGATCCTCCACATCTGACTTTATCACGGAGGTGGTTCAGCTAGCCTCTTCACTTTGATCTACAAGTTGAATTCCTGATCATGCAAGTTTAATTCAAATACTGTCTGAAACAAATAATAAAAAAGCCACTGCATTTCAGTTCCTGGATCTGTATTCTAAACAAGGGCACGTCATAAAATTATTATATTAAGAGCCACGAAATGCGCATGTACAAGCCAAACTACAGGCACCAGATCTTATGTTATCCAGGCAGTTTCGATTCATTTGTTCGTGTCTTGATCAATTAATCAATATCTGACAACTGATGATAAGAGAGTCTTGTTACCAAGTAAAGTTTTCATATTTGGAAGTTACGGCCCTTCCTACCAAGCTTCGGACCCTGGAGACCTTTGCCGAAAAAGGGTTTATTCTCGAACCCACCAATACCAGGCTAAGCATCACGTGACAACTAGTGTCAAAAATCAGTTGAGTAATGCCCTGCTGATCGGCAGTTGCTGCGAGACATCGGAAAGAAATAGACTCTGCAAGTAGGGAAACCAGACACATCGAGAAATTGCCGGCGTTTGGAATGGCTTTATACTACTGTCTGATTGCGCGTGGTGCAACTGTCCTCTGCCATCACACAGACTCATCAGGGAACTTTCAGCAGATAAGCATTTCCATTTTACAAAGGATTTCAGTGGATAGGAATACGAAGTGTTCATACAGATCAGATGGGTGAGTGCGTTAACTTCTTTTCCAGGAAATTGGGATCCGGTAAACACCCATTTAACGTCGTTGAAGAGGAACTGGCTTTAACGTTCGTGCAATTATCGAGTTTAGGGAATAAAACAAACAATTTTGTCTCATGATTTACAGCTAGGTTCAAAATGTCGATTATCATTTCTAGTACTCGAGCCTTTCTTGTGTTTATGTTTTATGTTGACCTTGAAGTACGGCTGAACTATCAACGGGAGAGCATATCCACAACCAGGATACCCCCTCGTGGATTAGCTTATCGCGAAAAGCATTTATTGTTTTGATTGGCAGCACATCTTGGTTGCTGGACGTCATATAGTTTTATGGATTCTTTTCCGGCCATTTCACAAGGCCCATGAAGAATAGTCTACTATACTACTGAAACCTCTGACTGAAGAATGGAGAATAGACAATGGAAGTTAACCTCGAAACTAATTTTTTAAGGAACTAATCGTTGCTTTCGACAACGGGAAGCCATTGCTAGTTGTTGATAGTTTACATAGAAATATGTTTTGTTGGGCAAATGTGTTCTATAAGATACATGTCATTTAAAATGGTAGCCCTAGTAAAACAATTTGTGTAGATGGGTTTTTTTTGGGGGGAGGGGGTGTTAGGAGCATTAGTAATATACAAATGGGGGATTTACTGATGGATGAAGTGTGCCATGATCATTTACATTTATCAAGTTGCCAAACTACTGTTCCAATTTGACACACAGAAAAGTTTGTTTATCAAGTTATAGTAATGTGTATTTAGCTTTATTGCATTCAATGATGTGGTGGCTACACGGTAATACCAATATTAGAGCTGTCATATTCCATCCTGATACTTGCATATCATAGAGGACATCAAAACCTTAAGGTTTCTTATGTTCAGATATATGTTCAGTTGCTTGTACCTCGGCAAAAACTCCAACAGTGTCAGACCAGTTGCTAAAAATAGAATGTCTCTGGTATCAAAACATTTGGCAAAGGGTTCTGCTTAACAATCCCAAAAGTTGTATTCCATCAGCAGATTTTATACATGATGTCATATCACTTATTGCATGTACTGATTCTCTATTATTTAAATGGATAATGTCCAACTTTGTTTGTTCTTGCCCCTTACTTAACAACCAATAAAACTTTTCAGACAGTAAACTGGAAATATGTTGAGTCTAACGATTTTCAGTGTTTGGAACAATTCAAGATAAATCAGAAACAGCCCAAACCCTTTGGTGAATTGTAATGTATCATCCTAGATAATATATAAGTAAAATGTTAAATAAGGATTCCTATATGCTAATAAAATGTTGGTGTAGAGGTAACTAATATGTAGATATAATATTTACCTATATAAACCTATGTGGCCTTTGTGTTATTAATTTTAAATGAATAAATAGACATATTTAAATAGTTATGAGATGTAGAACATGCAAGGTAGGACACATATTTTAATAGGACAGGTAAAATAATATGTGAAAGAATCTTTCTACTCTCTTAAGGTTACTATGTTTTCCATACAGTTACCTTACATAAAAGCCAGACTAGCAATCTTTAAGGATTCTGTGAAAGCATAATTTAACTTTTTAAACATAAATTTGTGTATATGTGTATGGATAATTGTAATCTGCCTTATTTTATTGGATGTATAAGGATCTTGTTACCAGTAATCCAAGTTGCAGGGCATATTTCATCCATAAAAAAGGTCAGTTCTGGCACAAAATCTGCAGCCACTATCGGCTTCATATTATTATTATTATTATTGATGTTAAAAGCTTTACATTTTTCCAATAGGGGCTATCAATTTCATATTGTTGTGGAAGGTGGACTGATATACCTATGCTTGGCAGATGAAACCTTAGGAAAGAGAGTGCCCTATGCCTTTCTTGAGGAGGTTAGTGCTGATACAGGCCCAATTGTCTTTTTGAGCATTGGTACCAGTTACCTATGTCAATTTGTTTTCACATGTGCATGATGTATGATCTATGAACAAAGCTTATGTAGCCCCTTTTGGAACTTTGATTAATTTGGCTTCTTGGACCCTTCACCTGACACACAACTAGTTTCCACTAGGTACTGTAAAACTTTGTACTAGTCAACATTAAAGAAAGTTTTTTTAATTCATATTTTGCTTAGTTGACAAGAAAACCCCATTTATGAACCCAAATCCCAACCATCTTTAGCCATCCACTAGCCAAATAAAAAAGTGATCATAGTATCTGATGACACAACTGGGCGGAATCAGCTGAACTCTACGAACGAATTCCTACGTGTACAGTAGATCCGGCGATGATGCTGACTTCCACTGTTTGGGATTACCTCAGTCGATCACGACTTATTAAACCAGTCGAGGACTACTGTATATATGCCATATTAAAATATTTAGGGAATGTACGATTACACAAGAAGATAGGTGAAAGGATACTTACTGTACATTAAATACAGTGTGATCTTAGTGTGGTTACAAATGATGAGGCAAGTATCGGTACATTTGTTTACAATTTACGTCATACACTATTGTACTAACAGTGATCGTGCACAGTATGAAAACAAGTGCAGTAAGATATTGCAAAACTGCTGACGATTAAAGTTAACGACTGATCATGGAAAATAACGTTGTACTGATTACAAAATTATACAAAATAACTGTTTTGACATAGGCCGAGTTCTCTTCATGAGAGGTTAAGAGTACGTTGGCAACTTCCATTCAACAAGCATAACTCAACCATCTCACAATTGTATAGCTCATTTAAAACTGAGTGATGACATCTGGTCATCATCTGTGTTAGCATTTTACATATGAAAAGTTTAAGAAACGTTTTACCAACAATTTATAAAAAGAGATATGGATATAAAAGGAGAACCTTTACTTTTAATGAAGCTGGATAATTAAAAATGATCGCACAAACCTGTACAAGTACTCTGTCAGATAGTCACAGCCATTGAATCTTGTTCTCCTTCTCTGATTATCATAAAGAAAAAAGTGTTTTAAGTGCATTAAAAACCTTAAAATATCTATAAAATATAAAAAATATAAAGTTTGAAGCCCATGGATTTTGTAAAACAGAGGGTTGCCTTAAACATATTTATTATATTCAGATAAATTGGGAAGAACATGATTTGTTGTACACAGAGAATATACACTATCAAAGCAGTTGAGATTTTAAAGCAAATGATAACAAATGATGCTACATATGTTCTAAAAGGAAGGATAATAATTAGGTCATAAAATAGATAGAAGAAGAGAGGAAGAAACTGGACACGTATCTTTCTGATGTGTATCTAATGAAGCACAGGAAGCCATTAAAAGCATTTAAAAAATCAACAAAAACAAAGAAACAGTAAAAGATTAAAAGCCCAAACTCACCAAAGCAAGAGAGTCAAATATAACATTAACCAAACATGATAGAGAACATAAAGCTAATTGATACCAATTTGACCAAGTTCCAGTACAATACATTTGATAAAAAGCATCCAGAGGAAATGTGGCTATCCACTTTAGGAGTACTAATACAAATAACTGATATTATTGTGTTATGTGAGCAATAAGTTGATCTAGAGATGTAAAACTTTAGCATGACATGATGGTATCCCCATGAACTACTTCTTTAAATGCAATACTCTGATGAAAGATTTTGTTGGAAATGGCTAGTTCAGCATCATACTCATTCCACTCTTACATTTACATAGGATGCAGAGGAAAAAACAACAACTTAAGGCACCTTTCACTGGTATTTCATCTGAAACTGATTAGTCCAAATTTTAGCTAGCATGTAAAGACAGCCCCTCCTCCCTTACGAGATACTACACAAAATGAGGTCTAAAACATACCTTTGAGTACATTTAAGATTATCCATTTATTGTTCATAGAGAAATAATTTTATGCTATGTCTTTATGTTATGCTTTACTTACTGATACGAAGGTATAATGATATGCTTGTAGCATCACAAAATGAACAGATTATTGTCATACCTCAATAGCATGCTGCTCCTTTGCTTCCCGTAGCATTTTTTCCAAGGCCGGCAAAAGTATTGGGAAAATATATGTTTCAACATATTCCCTTGCAGGGCCTAAATAGAACAAAAAACATGCACATAAATGCTGCAGTCCCAATGAATTCAGGGGCGGAAGCATTTACTACCAAAAAGTGAGATGAATGCCATTTGCTAGTGCCAAAAACAAGGGTGAGTGGAGGTCATGTTTGGGTTAATAAGATCTGATAACAAGGAAATAGAAAAAATACTGGCCTAAGTACAAACAATGGGCTGAATGAGATACAGTGGGCTTATACATAATTATAGGATACCGGGTTAGCCAATTAATAAGAAGAAACTAAGAACTTACATGTTTTTGGTGATTGCACAATCTCGAAAAAGGAATCTGTTGTAGGAGCTTTTTCTTTCAGCAGTTGATACCCATAGCATGATGGATGGATCCTGCCTTGATTGAAGTCATCACTAACATCATAATAATCTGTGGCTTTGCTGCTTTGTCGTATTCTCGCGACATCTGAAGCAAAATTTGGATTCTCTTCCAATTTTTCCAAGCGATTATAAAACTCTACATTTTTGTAATAGAAATAACCATGGAATACCGGACTTGTTACAGAAGGATCGAACGGTAGACCTGGGTTTGAGGAATCAAAAGATTCACTCGAGTTAACGATGTCCAGTAACTTGGTAACAGTTGGTGCTGGTTTTATCACTCCTGCATCTTCAACACTATCAATCTCCTCCCGAGACCCTGGATCCACCAAAATACTTGCAAGCTGTAAACTCATCTGATCATTTATTCAAGTCGTATAATCATTAAGTGGGCTCTTGCAAACTCATACTGTACACTGCTTCACTAGAGGTGATTCTGCATTTGATGTCTTCTGTGATTTATGGTAGCATTTTTCGACTGCCTCAGTTCAGTGTCGTCAGTAGAAACAGGAATAAATAAACTCTTCAACAGAACCGCAGCCGCCACCCACAAAAGAAATCTAAAGTGTTGATATCTTGACCTCCCTATGGAATGATGCTCGTTTTTAAAATGAGGCCTATTAAGCATGAGAGGCACTGTTTTCAAAACAGGGCTGTCTCACATGTAGTCCGAAATATCAATTACGTGGAGTGTAGGCTACACACACCAAGAATTGTGACAGCCCTTGACCGCTACTTTTTGATCAGGGTATAAGGATGATAAAGCTATCAGGTTTTAATGTATGCTACTGCTTACTATGGATTAACTATTCAATCTTAACTTACACAACTTAACAGTTAACTCGACTATATACCGCGGTGCGTACCATTAGGCATACTTACTACGTTAGTGTAATGATGTATGATTACTTCATGGAGAGCAAGTTGAAGCTTTTTTGCTATGCCTAAGATTTACTCAATCTATGTATACTTGATTTCTAACCTTCTATTTCTGTACCTAAAATGGAACGAAAAAAGAGCAAATTTACTATTCCGGTATCAGTTGATCCTTATCCCGGCAACAGTGACGCAAGTGAAGAAGATGCAAAGAGTTGGAAGGGGAAATCTTTGTTTCAAAGGTACCAGGAGGAAAAGAAGAGCTCAGAGAATAACGTTACGAATCACAAAAAGCAGAGCTCACCAGGTTATGAAGATGTAAGCGATGAACACCATTTAGAAGGTACCAGTAGTGCAATCAAACTACCAGTATCTTCGACTTGGACGAAAAGGGATGAACAGAAGGAACCCCTGGCAGGTCCCAGTACCAATAGAGATTCAGAAGTGCACAAAGATAAAGTCACAGAAGCACCGAAAGTTTTCAAAGGAGCCACTTTTGCAGAGAGTTTCTCGTATTTGAAGGAATCAGGTCATTATGAAGAGCCACCTGAAACCACAAGGTCGGTATTTGAATGAAGTTGCAGCTTTATTTTACGCAGTTATTGATAATAGATAATTATAAGTTTCAATTTTGGACCATGTTCCCTTTTTCGTTTAAATTGTTGGTTTTAGACAGCTTAGTTAATTTTGTTGGTTTGATGGGTGCGCACCTTACCCAATACCCTGCCTTGTAGGTACTATACTACTTATATTTATTTTGGTATGTTGGTAGGTACGGTAGGTAGATAGCCACTAAGCTAGTTAAATATAATTGGACATCAATTTATGCAAACTGGGATATCTCCAGTTGGATCCCAATGTTGATGTAGTGATTGACCTTCAAGAAAGGTTTTTAATCATTAGTTGTATGAGAGCAGAGAGTGAAGTATGTATAGTGGTGTATCAAGTGAATGAGTGTGCAATACAAGGAGAACTTGTACATCATATCATAACATGCAGTGCTAGTGGAGGTTAAATACTGGATAATATAAGGAATGGGTGTGCCCATTTTCACAGTTAAGGTAAATGTATCAACCAAGTTAGCTGTTAAGTTAACTTTTGTTACTTGTGCCTTACCCCAAAAGTGCATACTTTTTTTATTTATATAAAAGTTTCACTTGCAAATACCATCATTAAATGTGATTTACAGTAGATTAATAGCTAACATCAAAATATTGAAACCAGACATTTTATCTATCTCCTCTAAGTACTATATTAAGCATATCATCTTAATGTAAAGTGTGACTGACTCCAAAGTTCTTTATCCACAGACACAAGGTTGTTGGCTTGGTTTTAGGCTTTACCAGCTTAAGTATTCACTCTTGTACTCAGCACAGAAAAGAGCAATAATGGCTACAAACAAAATACACTGAAGATTTGATTGAAAATTGTACATGTTTCTACATGTAGTGAAATGAGTCAAAGAGGTCAAGATATAAATAAGCACTGATATAGTACTATCCTTACTCTACAATAGGACATTTAACAAAGCAGAACAAGAGATATTAACTAATCAGTATTGAGAATATACAATACTGTAGAAACGAGATTCTAGTTAGACAAGATAGTACTCACAGAAGATTTGATCAATCTTGGAGGATGAACCCCAAAACTAAAGTACTCTTACACCTTAGCATATATTTATAGTGTACACAGGCCAGATTATGAGATATATCACAAAGATCTGAAAGAATGTTAGCCTATGAGATGAATGCACAGTTGATTGTACAACTCCTGGATGGCACATTATATCATGAGGATACTCAAATGTGATGATCCTTGTAGGATATCATGAGATATCACAAACTAAACATACAAGATATCAGGTAACCTTACTATTTGTAAACAATAGCTAATTATGTGCATGGTCACATAAGTTTTCAAGATAATACCTTTTATAAACTTCCATGGTTGAAGTGAGGGTGACCACTGCCATGATTTCAATGTAACAGACAACCAGCTGAACTTGCAAATTATAGCAGACAATGTGAGACCAAATATTTGTACCCATGTTTTAATGAGGACTAGTCTCAAACTTGATGCCTAGCCTCAGTATCATTTAAGTATCTTTCCAGACCTTTCTTCCTTTTTCCTTATTGTAAATCTTTAAAATATTTTTGTTTGCAGTTCAAAGAATGTAAATGATGCCCAATTACCAAAGTACAAAGCAAATTCAATCATAGTCAATCCCAGACAGGTATGATAGTTTCATTTTTTGAGCAGTACATAAAGCTAATGAAGTGTTGATAATGAGATGTTATTTGAGTGCAACATCAATATTGGAAATATTATGGACCTGCTCCCCAAGGTGCACCAACTTGCCGCCATTGCTCCTAGGCTCCCCCATGCCCAAGGGGTCAGTACTTGTATAGGGTGCCAGCTATGGCTAAAATAGCACCCCTGCTGTCTTGCAGTCTCCCCTTGGATGGGGAAAGGCTAGGAGAGATCAACTTTGAGAGAAAATCCAGCCCCTTGACAGCTGTAAGACCGCAAGTTGGCATCTGGAAGGGCATCTGACCGTGAAATCTTTGCTTCAATATAGTCATATGGTAGAATGTACAGACAGTTGTTGTAGAGATGGGACCAGGACCACTCCTGGTGTCGTCAATGGTAGGGCTGGGCAGTGCAGGCCAGCCAGACCTTCATCCTGCGAAATCCCGCCCCCAACCTTGCGAGTTGCCACACTCAATGTTGGCACAATGAAACACAGATCAATGAAGTAGTGGAGATGCTATTGAGAAGAAAGGTGGATATCTGCTGCCTACAGGAAGTACGGTGGTGGCATGAATGATCCGTGGTAAAGACAGTCATTACAAGCTGTTTTGGATAGGAAACCAGCAAGGTACTGGTGGAGTTGGGATCCTGCTTGCTGAGAGATGGGTTGAGAAGGTGTCCGAAGTCATGAGGGTGCCAGACAGAATACTCGTCCTGAAGCTCTGCATAGACAAGACAATTATCACCATCCTGTCTGTCTATGCACCACAGGTCAGACTGGATGAAGCCACCAAGGACAAGTTCTATGACAGCCTGCTAAGCACTGTAGCAAAGGTCAGCCCCAGGAGACCTTTGTAGTCTGTGGGGACCTAAATAGACACATAGGAAAGGACCCTGGTGGTTATGAAGGCATACATGGAGGCTATGGCTTCAATGGACGTAATCAGGAAGGGGAGAGGAGCCTGGAGTTTGCAACTGCCCATGACCTTGTTGTTGGCAACTCCTTCTTCACAAAACTGGAGTAGCACCTTGTCACATACCACTCTGGCTGCCACAGTATTCAAATTGACTACATCCTACCGAGGAAGAGGGAACTCAAGCTAGCCAAGAACATTAAGGTAATCTGCGGAAAGGAATGTGCAACACAGCACCGACTGCTCATCTGTGACTTTCAACTCAAGTACCAGGCACCAGGACCTCAACCATACAAACATAAGCTACGAAGCTGGAAGCTACGAGATGCAACAAACCAAGAGAGCTTCTCAAGTCTTGCAAGACAAGAGTACAACATCAGTCAAGCAAACATGGACCACACTCAAGTCCTTGCTGTTGCAAACAACAGAGAAGGTGTGCAGGTGGACAAAGAAGCATCCTCATGGACGGCAGACTTGGTGGTGGAGCAACGAGGTTAAGGTGGCAGTTGACAAAAAGGAAAAACTCTGGAAGGAATGGAAGAAAGGCGGAAACAAAATTCTGTACCTAGTTGCAAAGAGAGAAGCTAAGCGTGTGGTGCTAAGAAGAGAGCTGAAGATCTAGAGTTTGAATGTGTGCGTGACCACAAGGACAAAATATTCAGGATAGCCAAGCAAATGAGGAGGCAGAATATTGATGTTATCAGAGAGAAGGGTATCAAAGATGATGATGGGTATATGTCCCTGGATGATGAATCCAAAAGGACAGCCTGGAAGCAACACTATGAGTGACTTCTAAGTGTGGAGTTCCCGTGGAACCCTGACCTCCTCACCCTTGCTGACCCAGTGCATGGACCCTGTGTCCACATCACTGAGAAGATGATGAGAGACTCAGTTAAGAAGATGAAGTTCACCAAAGCAGCAGGACCCTCAGGCATTGTGGCTGAAATGGTAAAGGCATCCAGAGAACAGTTCACACGAGTACTCACAGACTTGATGAACCAAATTATCAGAGAGGAAAAGATAATGGAAGACTAGACTGGAAGCTACATTGTCAATTGTTACAAAGGAAAGGGTGCTGCCCTAGAAAGAGGAAAATTTTGAGGCTTAAAACTCCTTGATTGAGTTATGAAGGTCTTGGAAAGAATCCTGGAGTATTGTATCAGAGGAATGATTGAGATCAGTGACATGCAATTCGGCTTCATGCAAAGACGAGGGATAACAGATGCAATCTTTATCCTCAGACAACTGCAGGAAAATTACATTGCTAAGTATAGAAACGTCTATTTTGCCGTTGTCAACCTAGAGAAGGCATTTGATAGGGTGCCAAGAGAAGTCCTCTGGTTGGCAATGAGAAGAGGCGGGTGGAGGAGTGGGTTGTTATTATGATCAAGGCCATGTATAGATATGCCAGCAGCCGAGTCAGAGTTGGCAGTGACCATACTGACCCAATAGATGTCAAGGTTGGTGTCCATCAAAGATCAGTATTGAGTCCTTTTCTGTTTATCATCGTGCTGGAGGCACTTTCAAGAGAGTTCTGCATTGGGTGCCCCTGGGAACTACTCTATGCTGATGACATGGTCATAGCTACAGAGACAGTGGAAGAGCTGACAGTCAGACTCAAATCTTGGGAGGACCACATGGAGGAGAAAGGTCTGCATGTAAATATGAAAAAGACCAAGATCATGTGTAGTGGGAAAGGCCTGGACATCCTGAAATACTCTGGCAAGTGGCCCTGCAGGGTATGTCGCAAAGGCGTTGGCAAGAACCCTATCTTCTGCTCAGGCTGTGCTCACTGGATCCACAAGGCATGTAGTGGAATACCTGAATGACTGAAGGAGGATCCACAGTTCAGATGCAACCAGTGTCTAGGGCTTGCAAGACCGATAAATAGACGTCCCTTAGATCATTTGCCTATTGAAGATCAGCAATTAGAGACTGTAGATAGTTTTTGCTACCTTGGAGGCACAGTGAGCACTGGAGGGGGATGCCTCGCAAGCATCACAACCAGATGCAAGTCAGCCTGGGGCAAGTTCAGGGAACTACTCCCACTCTTCACCAGCAGATCCCTCACCCTGTGCACCAAGGGCAAGGTCTTTGCCTCATGCGTGAGAAGTGTACTCACATATGCAAGTGAATGCTGGGCAGTGAGGAAGGAGGAATGCAGTCGCAATGACCATGCGATGGTGAGGTTGATTTGGTTGATAAAGGCCCAAGATGAGGTGGATACAGAGTCTCTATACCAATGCCTGAAAGGCCCACACCTCAATGCAGTGCTATGGCACAACCATCTCAGATGGTTTGGACATGTCCATAGACGTGAGACATGGATCAAGTGGTGCCAGACAGTGGAGGTAGCAGGTAGATCCAGTAGAGGAAGACCAAGGTAAACCTGGAATGAGACGGTGACTGAAGACCTTCGTGCCTGTGGCCTCACCATGGAAATGGCAAGAAACAGGGATGAGTAGCAAAGAAGGATACAGTCGACCATAAGGCAGACCAACCCCCTGTAAAGAGGAAAGATGGACATTAAACTGCATGATTGATTGATCAATTGTTATTGCCTACTACCAATTTTGAAAGTAATGTTGCAGAGATGTGTGATGTATTTGATTCATTGCTGTGCATAGAAAGGCAAGAAAGTAGAGTATACAAAGAAGTTGTTTGCTTCCACTCAGACTAGATATTTCTCAATGTTTAATATATTTAAACTTTCTTTTATACTTAACTAATTAACATAATAACTGTTAATTCCTATGATTTACATGAGAAATGTGGAGCATTTAAATCACCATAACTGGAGTCAAGTGCAGAATTGAACACTGTTTTCAGACTTAAATTAACTATGGTGCCTAAGATATTTTTAAGGCAATACATCTTTCAATAGTCTAAGCATCCTTCTTCCATTTTGCATAGTTGAAGTATTGTTTACCTATCTTTGTAGAAGTCCTTTTATTTTGCTGTTCAACAATTGCTGAATCCTAGCTTAATATGCTGTTCACAGATCTTTTTGTTGTTCTTGAGTGTTTTCATTCCTTGTTGGTTAAATGTATAGTAGATTCAATGCTAGGCTTTTCTTCTCATTGGTGTTAATTGGGATCCATACCTTGTTGTGAAGTGGTGGATGGTAAGTGTTGGAGTTGACGAGTGTCTTGACCATTTAGTAAAAGCCATGTACAGAGATGCTAGAAGTAAAGCCAGAGACCAGTACCATGATCCTGTTGATGTGTAGGTAAGGTTGCTCCAGGGATCAGTACTAAGCCCCCTTGTTTTCATCATTGTACTGGAAGTGCTAACAAGACATTTTCCATTGGATGTTCTTGGAAGTTGATGATCTGGTGATCATCATATTTAACAATACAGAAGTCCTGACTTCTTGAAGGTCATATGGGAAAAGGCTCTACGTTTCAACATTCATAAGCAAAACAAAGGTAATATACAGTGGGAGAGGGTATCCTGAAGGATACTGGTAGATGGCTCTTGAGAGTATGCTGGAAAGGGTTGGATAATAACTCCATATACTGTTCAGCATGCTCCCATTGGGGTTCACATGTCATGCAGAGGTATTACTGGAAGACTGAAGGTAGGCATTCAGGTGCAAATGTTGTAATGGTACATCCTGGCCAATACACAACTAGCCCTTCTGAAACCTTATAACAATAACCAGCTAAAGGCTGTTGAGCATTTTTGCTACCTTGGCGACAGTCAGTGTAGGGTGGTAGACGTATCTCTAGCACTCAACTAGGCAGAATTCAGCTTAGAGGAAGTTCTGGGAACTGTTCCCCATACTCACATGCAGATACCTTACACTGTAGACCAGGGACAAGATCCACACAGCGTCGATGTGCAGTGTGTTGTTATATACAAGTGAATGTTAAGCATTAGGAAAGGATGAGTATTCCTACCTGCTGTGAAATTAATGAGCCATATATGTATGAATTTGTGGTGTAAAGATCAATCTTGCAAAAAGGATTTGGTCACCACACATCGTTCCAACCAAGTAGAGCAAAAGACCCTAAACAGTATGATGATGATAGCTCAATCTGACCTTTAGGATTCCTTCCATGAGCCATTTCTGAATTATCTTTGATCCTTTTAAACCTGACATATACAACACATTTGAAATTATCTGTAATTGGAATACAGACATTTGCTTCCTTGTCGAAATTCTTAATTTCTACATAAACAGTCATATGCTTGGCCTATAACCTGTTTAGACTGGTAAGTGGGACAAGGCAAGACACAGGCAAATATACCTGAGTAGAAGTTCTTACCAAGTTCAAAGCAGTACCAAACTCAACTATGATAACAAGGTGTGACTTGGCATGACAAATCTGCACCACAAGGCCTGGTGTGCACTGAAATGAGGCCTCACCAAAACATCTATTTCAATTCTATTCAAACTAAAAATTCAATCTTTAGTAATAGCATGAACAAACATTCTCTGCAATAAAGTCATATTGTTGATGTGGGAACAGCTAAAATACCCCTCCCTTAAGGTTAGGGCTCAGGACTGTTGCACTTGGCCTGCCCCTTAAGAATTTCTGGGGTATGTTATTGATGAATAATTATTTTTATTGGCCTTAACTATTGTTTCTTATTTCATTGCAAAGTTCTTAACTTTCCATAACTAGTAAAAGAAACTTTCAAAATGTATGGACAGGAGTAATTTGTCAATAGACATTCTTTCCCACATTTATTTGGGTGTTTCTCATCATTAGCAATGGTACCATCAAAGATATTTTTCCAGGTTATTGAATAGATAAATATTCCACAATGTTACAAGCCAAAGTATTGAATGGAATCGTCGTCGTCGTAGGTGTCATCGCCGATCCGGCGTTTGACGAACTATGTTCCTCCATTGAGGTCGGAGTCTTGCTTT
>JAAAKL020009555.1:0-15008 GCA_010016065.2 Carybdea cf. marsupialis auct. non (Linnaeus, 1758)
CACTCTGGCATATCACGATAGTCGTCCTGACTATACTTTATATATATATATATAGATATATATAGACATATGTAGGTAGATATATCTGTGTCAACAATAGTCAAATGTTATGAATTCTTACCGCTATTCTGATTACGATCATTCTTATGCTATTTCCGATATCCTTCCTTAACTTTCAACCTATGTCATCTGCTAATCAAGGAACGCAAGGGTAAAGTTGATCTCTTGTTATACATATTTATACTAGGGGAAGGAAATCGACATGTCTGGAATCATTGTGTAATAACAGCATTAAAGAATCGTTACAAATAAACGCGACCATGATAAGATTGGTGCAATGGTACTAAATTATAGTTAGAATACTAAGTGGTCTCTGGCTACATCTTAGTGATTAAATGACAACAAGTTACTTATTAAAGGGAATATCTGGAGGCTTCCATAAGCAAGTCAATTATAATTTAGACCATTCCGTTTCGTAATAATTCTTTGAAATTGAACCGTGGCAAAGTGATTGCTTTTTTCTAATAATAAAAGATTTTGATACGCATGCTTTCAACACTTAATGTTTCCAAAATGTGGATAAATCATATCTCATTTGGGAATACAAAGAGAAGATTTAATTCCTAGCCTCGTCCTCCTCCCAGATAGTCTCTGTATACTTTTGAAATATAAACTCCTTAGATTGAGCAATGTCCTTTATGAGCTTTCGACACTTTTTTAAAACAGCAGAAAAAACTAAACGTTTTAGTGAGGAATCCCAATAATTTCTTTCGGCTATTGTTAATATGTTTCACTGGGTGTCTACAATTTTTCAGCTATTTGATGATACTTACATCAGTACTGCGCTCAAGGAATCAGTTCAAGTCTCTTGAATGAAAAAGTAATGCTAGACACTAACGCTAACTAGACACTACTCGGTTTTGCTTGAAGGGGCCAATAATTCCATACCAATGATACACAAGGCAATTTATGCATGGGTCTCTCTAAAGAAAACACGACTAGGCTATGCCAAGCAAACTTTCAAGTGTCGCGAATGTAATTAGAAGCTACGATGAGTGTGCATCAGGATTTCTACAACAAGGGCGTAAGGTAGCAAGTGTGTCAGAGAACTAATGGTTTTAGATACAGTACACAAACATTGAGCCAGAGTGAGCACCTTACTCGCAGAATATGCATCCTGATAGAAGACATTGTTTTCAATGAGAAATAAAGGCAATCCCTTATCAAAGAGTCTGATACACAAACCATACGGACATTAGAATACGTAAATAACAGTTGTATGGAATACTGTGGACAACTTAATAAGAATACTATCAACACAGACAGCACAACTTATCTATGGCCATTGCCAGTATCACTACTGATCTATGGAAGTAGTGAGCAGCCACTTCTCTATCCAAAACTTCAATCCACTAAGTCAAGGGCACTTGAAGGCAAATTATTATCTTATAAATATGAAACATTTACCTTCGTAAACTACGTATAAGTAGGAATAACTAAGAATGTCCTGTGACATGATGCGTTGTCGAGCTTGAGTGTTCTAGTCCCTTTGTGGAAATAAACTATTCTGAGCGAGACTGAAACGTGGGAGGGCCATTGACGCAGAAAATTTCGGTGAAAATGGAAAAATCAAGCAAGACACTTGCCACATGAAAGGGGTATTCACTCCTTGCATTATTTGTTTCCTAGACCTCTCCGCTTAGCAGCAGGGAGGGCTGATATGCAAGCCTCCAAAATGTTCTTTTTTAAACTTAACAAATTTTTTGAAGCGGGGTTTGGGAAACTTGCATATTTCGAAGTCCAAAAATGTAGCATCGATCTGACATAATCGCCAATGTGCATCTGAACATCAATCTGTTTCTCCCTATCACTGCAGCAGAGGCGTATTCTGCAGCTGTGCTAGGCGTACGCCCGCTCGTAATTATAGAATCAAAGATATTTCTGCGTTCTTTAATAACTTGCTAGTCTCTTCATTACATCAAATCTAAGTTTAATAATATGTTAATCATTGCTGCTTTCCTCCATTTGGAAAATTTGGTTAATTCTTTTCAAACCCAAAGGCCACTCAATATCCACATCTCACTATTCTGTCACAAGTCTGTATAGAAATAGCGCTTCAAGTTGTTCCTCTGTGCTGAAGTCTCTGTACAGCTTCTGTTGAGGCAAGGCGTGCTACGACACTGAACGTCAACGAAAACAATAGAATCCTAGAGAGCCAATACTACTTAGGTAACAATGTCTGTAGTCAAAAATGGTTCCAAGGCGTGCTATCGAAGAAGAGCATGCATTGGCTGAAAACAGAAATCGAATGACTCGACTCATGAGGGGAATAGTCCATTGTTTAAGAGTGGGGCATCCTTTTATGATGATGTTATTTCTAAGTTTATTGACAAAGATAGATGGATAGAAATGCAGTGAAGTTGGCCTTTCAAGGCAAAACAGTACTTCTATAGATGTACCTGGCACGAAAAGGGAATTGTGGCAAAATTATTTTTGTAGCACACCTGGTCCAAAGTGATACCATACGCCATTGCACTGCAGTTTGTTTTTACATGACATAATATTATCAGTATTATCAAAACAGTCATACAGCAATAAATACTAGAAGCCCACAAACAGTTAAAGAAATATTAACTCAATGTAGATGAACATTTCAAGGTCAGACTAGAATTATTTGTCGATAAAATTTATTCAAAGTCTTACAAGAAAGAGTATTCAAATAAATGTAAAATAACTAAAAAATCAACTATAACAACATGTTTTAAAAATCCGAGTGTTGATGAAAATGGTGATTAATATATTTTATAAGATATAATTTTAACTTGTTTTGTGTGCGTCTTATTTTCTATGGCAGCTGTTTCCAAAGATGTAAAGGAAAATATTAAAATGTGCGATCACCATATTAACAACAATTCGCTTTTTTGGTATGATTAGGTTACTTTGCATTGAAATATTGTTCCTGTCTCCTTTCCTTGCATAATTAACAGCAGGTGTCAGTTCATGCATGGGTTCCTTAAAAAAAAGGCTAGGAATTTGAGACATTACACGCGATTTTATTGGAAGCGAATGTAAATCGTAAAGTATAGGAGTTGTGGGTCATTGCCCATTTACTCCTGTGATACTTCTGAAGGCAAAATTTTCGCAAAATGTGCAATATGTTTATCACAAGGTTGGGAAGTCCAGTAAGCAAAGTTCTACCATTGATCTGAATAAATTTATCCAGGTCTATCGATCAATCATGGTGCCTAGCACCGCGCGGATCGACACTTTCGTGGCATCCTTTGATGGTCTCGAATCTTCCAATATTCCTGCAGTAAAGTTAAACTTACATATATAGCTTACATGCTGTCTCATCGATGTTTCATGATGAAATGTAATACCAAGATACTTCGGTTTATTGAAAGCTAATACTTCCGATTTGTCAACTCGTTATGTATCCAACGCAAGCTTGTCTCTTTGAATAATACTAATGATCATAAAAATTGTGATTTTTTCATCCTACAGAATAAGTTTGTTTTTAACACCTAGCATTTGGTTCTACCCACTGATCTCTGAAAAAGACTGGATCGAGCTTCCCATTGTTTCCAACTACGAAAAAGTGTAGTCACGAGTAATGGCCCATTAATTAAAATAGCGCGGGAACGTCCGCCATGTTGTGTAACATTGTTTATAAGCTTTGTGTGATGGGGACTGAAATGTCGTCCAACGACTGACCTCACTTTCAGACGGAAGATGCTCGATCCAGTGTTTTTTAGAGTGGTTCTACCAAACAAATTTATACGTTCCTAAATGCATGGGTTTGAGAACTCAGACAAGGAGGTATAAAAGGAAGATACAGTTGAATATCGTCAGCATTTATATCGTAGTTGATGTCATATTTTAATGATAGGGTATTGCACTACACATGATCCTTGTATGTGTATGATTTTCTCTTCCCGCAATCACTAACCCTATGTCCTAATACTAACTACCAATTAATTGCTAGAACATTAACTTCTCCACGATTATTCTTAACCTATCAACACCTTTCCTTGTAATTAAGCGCTCTCTGATTGGTCGTTTTCACTTGCGTATATGAGAAAGATGAGTGCAATGAAAGTGTGGCGCAAGTCAAAATGAAACGAAACTCCTCGAGCTGCAGTATGACAAACACTTAATTGCCTAATTCAAAAAGAGTGCCGACCTCATCGAAATCTGTAAATCGGCTGAGTCTGTCTGTCTTTTTGTCTATCTATAGATCTGTCTATCTATCTATCTGTCTATCTATCAAATTATAAATCGACCGATCTGTCTTCGACCTCATTACCACTAACAAGCATTATCGAGTTTCGAAAGATCATTCTCTGGAAGCATCCTCTCTCCATGTGAATCGATTGACAAAATCTAAACAAACTGTGCATGGCATAGAAAGACAAACCTGTTTACCATAAGGGGGCTTTATTGCTGAAGGTCTTGCTATTTGTTCCTCACAATGGTCAGCACAAGGAGGCGTGAACAAAACGTGTTCAAAAATACCGTTTCTATGCATGAATAACGGGATGCCTTGTTTGCAATTGACAATACACAGAATGAAATAAAAGATCAGAATAATGGGGATGGAAAAGGTCATTAAAAGTAATTTAGGGGTAATTTTTAACTGCCTACCTTTGGTTTTCCGAAAAGATGTACTATTTCAGTACTAATTTATAATGAACGTAGTGTCACGGATGATCCTCACAATGGTCCGATTAATTCATGGCTATTGATTAATTTGAAGAAAAAGACCATATGCAGTAGCTACAAAAACTACAAAAATGTGACATTATTGGTATGAGAAAGTTGGTAGCTAGTAATCGAGTCCACGTATAATTTGGTCTCATGGCTTTCACAATTTAGCCTGCAGTTTTCTATGATTATAAAGAACAATTTTAATTCTGTTCTGATCAAAGAAAGAAAGACACCACTTCTGAAACAAAACCAAAATCGATTTTTGGTCAGTCATATGTGAGTTTTCGGGGGATAAGAAGACCTTTGAATGGCAATGAAGACTTTTGACAAGTTCTAGTTTATGAACTTAAGGTTTGCAATCATATGTGAAATGAGGAAAGCACTCCAGTCTATTATTTGTTTTGTTTACGTGTTGTTTCGCAGAAGAAGACAAGATGGGAAGCAGTAGTAAATAGGCGCGTAGCGTGGCTTTTTTGGGAGGCAGGGAGGTTTTTAGAGATAGGGCACAGATTCAAATGAGAAATAATTATTGTTGATTGTGTTATGAATTTATGAATACAAAATGTCCTCATGACTGATATTACACATTGTTACGTTTTAAAGAATGTTTAATAATTGCCCGTGTATCATAAGCTGGGCACAAGCTGGGCTTTACGATAGTTTCATAATGCAACTCATTGGCCTTTTAGCCTTTGACCCTCTGTTTCATTTGTCGTTATCTTTTATAATAGCTTCATTATAGATCCAATAAGTTTAGTGTCGTGTGTACTAACCTTGCTGTAAAGAAAGATAAGGGGACGCTCTTCAAAGCTAACTAACATCTCATCCATTTGTCGTAGCACCCTAACAGTCGTTCAAAGATAAAGAAACTGAATTAATATCGTGGCAAGCAAGACACAGGCAAGACCTTGTGTTTCTACAAATGTTGATTTCTGTAAGTCACTTACATGTGTCTTGATCAACTAATCAAATTGTAGGGGAGGCAAAGCTTAGATTTGTTAAGACAGTAAAATATTTTATTAGTAAAATACTTGATTAAGGTTGTGCAAATACCTGACTGAATATCTTTGATCTTTGCACTTTACATTTTTATAACAGATGAATCCCTCTTTCGTTGCGTGATAAGGTGAGCATCTTTAACTGCCAATTGTGAGATTTTTAGTAAATAAAAATGTGTTTTTTTTAAGTTGTCATAATCTTTAACCCTGATAAGGTCGGTGCACTTTAAAATCAAAGGACAGTTACATGCAGGAGCTTTTGCCTCACGTTATATAAGAGGTCATACATCAACCATCGTGTCCAGAGTTCAATTCGGCTTTATGTGACGATGATTTAAGATATTGCTCAGAAACGAGCCATTAAATGTTAGAGTGAAAGATACAAATGTATAGCAACAGCATCTGAATCATGCCATGTAAAAAATATAAAAAAATTCTAGCATATACTTCATCAGTTGAGTTAGATCGGTTGAATTAAATCCAGGGCTTAAATCTTGACTTTTCCAACCAATCATAAACCTATCTTCATAATTCTCTTCCAATGTCTGCAAAATACAGTATTTAATTGTTACAACATCCGAATCATATGCTATAGCATTTCTTCCATCAATTGTGTGAAAATTGAGGCCTTACTAAACTAAATTTCAAAAAATAAAACATCATACCGATCTAATAATCCAATTTTTTTTATTTTCACTGCATGTGCTGCATCAATTCAGGCAAAAAGCTTTCCTGTAGTATTCACAACTGTAATTTTTCGGTTGGTCGTTCAAGTTGATTAGATGCAAAATGCTCTTGCTAACAGCAATTTAATGGCCAAAAGAGTGCCAAAGCCAACAAAACAGTGAAGCCTGTAAAACTGGCTACCAAAGACTCCTATTGTCGTTCCTCTTACAGCTGAGGTCAGTCAACAATTTCGTTGACTCCTCTTTCAAAATAACGGGAATGACGACTATGATAAGACATTCCAGTGCAATTTGCAGCATGTGTACAGAACTGATGAAAGGCAATTTCTATTTATTAAAGTACCTTCCCCTTGATCTGTCTATAGCAATTACTAAAAAGATACCTAAAGACTGTAATTTATCTATTAGGGAACAAACTTTATCACTAAGAATTACAGTCATCGCAAAAATCCGACTTGATTATGCACGTCTGTTTTCAGGTCATCCTTTCTATTACTGTTTTAAACAGGTCAGGCAGTCTCACGCATCTGCAGTACATTGTCACATGTACAATGAGATAAGTCATTCTTATTCCGTTACCGTTCAGATAAATCTTTAACAAAGGTCTACATTTGGACAGAATACAAGAACGTCTTTTTATGGCCTGCTCAATTTTCGGTGTCCTTGCAACAACTTGATAACTGGACTACGAAGTTATCATTGGAACCAGAAGGAAGACCGTCGCTGGTCATTTGCATGTTGCAGCTTACAATGTGATAAGAATCAGAAATGTAGTTCTCTATCGAGGTCCATCAGCAGCATCAACTCAACCATTAATTACAAGAAGAAATGTGATATGTTATTGGGTGGAGTTCTGGCAAAAATCTTCACCAGCTGCATTTCATCGATGGATTTTTGTTTACGTTTTACACGTCCTTCCTTGGCTACGAAGTGCCACATTTAACCCTGTCGAGTAAAGATTCTTTTCTTCATGGTGTCATGAATATCGTATTAAACGTGGCTATAAATATTCAAGACCATGATATCTACAGTCTGGAAATGTTAAAGAAACCTGAGGGTTTTTTGAAGTACAACAGATTTGGTACACTGATCCAGACCGATATGCCTCTTGGGCCAATAATGGCTGACAGTGATGATGCCGAATGAAAAGAGATGCTACAATAGTGTTTTTAGACGATTTTTCAAAGCCTGGGAAAACCCCACAGTTAAATACTTGACAGGACAGACACATCAAGGGATACCAGCACTATGCTCTGCTTCAGGTCACTCATAGAAGTAATATGAGTACTGTTGTAAATTTAGGAGCATCCATTTGAAAATATGCCTTCAAATGAGGTTGTGTTCTAAGTGTCATACTGCTCTAGCAGGATAGTATGGGTCTGGGGTCATATTGGTCCAAGGCTACTATGACTTAGGGTCCATATCGGTCCAAGGATTATCATTTCTCTAAAGCAGTTGTGCATCACTGTCAATGTTCAGGAGCATCCATTTGATAAGATGACTTAAAGTGAGGTTGTATTCTAAGGGTCATACTGGTCTAGCAGGATCGTATGGGCTAGTATGGGTCAGGGGTCATATTGGTCCAAGACTACTATGGCTTTGGGTCTATATTAGTCCAAGGATTATCATCTTACTAAAGCAATTGTACTATCAATGTTTCTTAACTTGGAAGTAAAAGTGGCTTTAAGGTGTAGTGTAGTTACATTGGTCCGGGCAACCCGCCCGATTCGGCAAGGTAAATAGTTACTAGGACGATAGTGGTTATGACAAAATTATCTGTTGACTCATATAAGGTATGGTGATTATGATTCATAAAAGTTACTGCTGTTATCAACATCAACTTTCTCTTCATGTTTCCCATTTTTTTGTTTAGGCAAGTCATACTCAAGAATGAATAGTAAGATGGAAAGAATACCGAGGCTTCTAGTTTGGTCTAACTTCAAGATTAGGTAAAACTTTAGCTACCTTTTTGTTAATACATGACTCTCGGCCGAGTCTGAAGTTCATTACAATGCCTTGATTGGTTAAAAATGCTTTTACTGGACAAAGTGTGAACCCAGCTTGGCATCTTGACCTGGTATATTATTTACATTTAATCCAAAAGAGAACCTCAAGAGATTCTAACACTCTAAACCAAATACCCTGTTTACACTATCATGTAAAGTCCTTTTAAGTGTTTACACTAATGCTGTTGACCCGTGTGGGGCCTGGCATGGTTTCTGTCCCATCTCGATGATTTGGACCATGAATCGTGCTTAGCGAACCATGGCAATGGTTTACACTACCAATTTAAACCATGCTAGGAACTGTCACGGTTCCAAACGCTAATGAAAAATTAAAACCTGGATATAACAGAAACAAGTACTCGTATTGGTCTTGGGAGCGATTGCATTCTTTTCGAATCTCAAATCCTGCCAGACTGGATACCTATCGTCAGTCACGGTACATTTCTTCTCACAAAGAGCGTAGGAAATCACCTAATACAACATAATTCAAGACACAACGTCATGCTAAGATTCCTATAAAAACGTAAGCTGTTTCATTCCACTGGTTTGACAGTGAAAGATGTTCACTTCATGTTTACTTATTATACGTAGCCCAGCTTCTACTCTGTTTTCTACTATGGGCCCTATTCGAGACTAAAGGAGTGATGAAACAATCAATAATGCGCTTCAGTACCCAAATAAAGAATAGTACAGACACCCCAACCTTTGTTCGACTTCCTCTATTATTGGTCCTCCCAACCGTATCTCGTTTACAACAAAGGGATATTGTTCCAATTGTCAAACGGATTACGGACGTCATTTTGACGCTTATTGTTTGAAACGTGCTTATCTTAGACATCTTAGCATCATTTTTACACGAACAAAATTTGCCAAACATTAAATTCCCGAATCTGACTATGGCGGCCTCTCGTCCGAGTCGAGACAAATGAACATTTAAATTGTTATAAGAGTCATGAAAACTACAAAATGTCAGTATCACCAGAAAAGATTTGGAATGATGAAAAGATACCAGAAAAACAGTGTCACCAATGGAATACGGTTCCTTCAGATTAGAAGAGTCCTCGTTTTCATTTCGTTTGATAGAGAGGCTACAAACGAAAGGTAGGGTTGATTTCCTCGCGGTTAGTTTCTCCGGTTCTTTAGAGACAATCTTATGCTGATTCACATAACTGTATGAGCTTTGACTTCGGATATCCTGAGGAAGAATCTCCACGTCGTTTTAAAAGTTTTGAAGTTTATCAACAGTAAATGAGAAGAAGTCGACTATGTCATCCATGGTCGCTGTTAATCTGAACTTTTAGCGCTACCATTAAAACTGAAGATGACGTACTTTTGCGAGGCTGTGGCCAGATCGAGGCTAAAATCGCTAACCTTGTGATATACTATTTATGTAGCATCTTCGCAAAATGTACCACTTCAATTCTTCCTTTCTTTGCGGGACTTTGCAATTCTCAGTGGCTCTCGACAGATTGACGGGCCTGGCAGTAGTTCTTCCATAGCTAAGTCAGATATTACAGAGAGCCTTGTCTCTGAAATTGTGTACAGGTGGAGGTCGATGTCAGGTGGTGGGAAGTTGGAAGATAGCGTGGTGGATTAGAGATGCAGAGAATTTTATTATCGATGTAGCAGCCCAGCAAAATATGCGTAAATGCAACATATCAAAATAGCCAGAATACCAAGGAACGAAACATCAATTAAAGCCTGATTTACACGCTACGATTTTGTCGGCCGCCTCACAGTTGGTATAACGTACGTCTATTGTTCAGGAGCCTGATTTCATGGTTGTTGATCTGGGCACGAATCGGGACGATTTTTAGAAAATCTGTGACATTTGAGCAGATTTACTCCCGATTTTGGATGTCGTGGCAGGGCCTCAAAGTTTTAACATGGACGCCTTGAAGTCGCGATGGAAAGCATGACTTTCTTTAAAGCAGAAGCAACATTACTGTTAGGAACGTCTTGTAAGGATACTGTGTAGGCGTATCAAAGAATAATGCCGTGAGTTTTATTTGCAATTTTAGCATAGTTGCCGGTTTTTGATGACAAACAAACCAGCGAAATGACTACGGTATGTAGTTTCTCATGCAAGGCTATAATACCATTCAGATGAATGCAGCCCCCAGAATGTAGGTGATTGCTTATTTCCCAGTCTCAAGTAAGGTCTCCTTTTCAGCTTCTCCTACTGTTTCTGGACAAAATAAAATCCCAAACAGTGTTTTGTGCTCAAAATCGTCGATCGTGTCGTGGAGGCCAATTACATGTACGATTAATCTTGGGTTGGACACGTGACTAAATCGTCCCTAAATCGGCCGACAAAATCGTAGCGTGTAAATCAGGCTTTAAGAAAAGAACCACTATAACACTCTTTTCAAATCATTATTTTTCTGCCATGGCAAAGTTAAACTGAGTAAATGGCCCTTGAATTCTTACAACGTGGCCGCGGGACGATAGATTGAGCCAAGGTCATAAACAACAATTCTATTCGTGGATGCACCTGGGATTTCAAAACCCAATAACAATCCTTGCAAATCTTTAAAACTGTCAAACTTCCTCATGGGAGGCAAAATCTGCTTTTTGGGCGCAGGTTGACAGGAATTCACCTTTTCGCTCGGCAGTTTTTTTGGGGGGAGCAAGCTTCGCTATTTGATATCTGTCTTTTTTGTGCTCTGAAATTATGATGATTTATTTTAGAAATTTTTAGATACTAATCAGCTTATATAATAGAGTCTTGGTGCCAGTGCAGTTTGTTTTTTTCGTACACTATCCTGGTAAACAGCGAGAGGTCGTGGCCATGGGGAGCGCGTATTGCATTATTGAATCTTTTGGTTTTAATCACAGAAATAATATAAACATTTCTAAATTTTATTTTCATTTCTCTGGGTTAATTAGCTTAGCCTCATTCCGGATTGCAGCCTCACTTGAACAAACGTTCCCAAAAGGTTTTTTTCTGATTGATTTCTCCCACTGATCTAAAAAAAGACTGGATCGAGCATCTGGAAGCTGTGTCTCTCGTATCGCCATGCCAGTTGTGACCCATGCACAAGTAAACAGTCAGGGTCACACAAGGGACAAGCCCGAAAAGAACCATTCTTGTCTGGAGGTACGGTGAGAAATTGCCACAAAAGAACTCTGAACGGATTATGAAGATGTGCTGCGTCAAGGTTTGTGTGATATCCTGTGATGATTTTGAGCGTTACATGGGCAATCTTCGAGCGTTATGATAGCACTTTCCCGTACCTATTGGGCTGTTGTAGCTAGAGGAGCTAAGGTTATTCTCACCGTTTTCTGTTTTAATACAATTGCCGTTAGACTCTAAATTTAAGAAATCAGTTTTGTGAAAATCTATCAGAGTGTTAATGAGTTTTGGCTTTGACGAAACTTGAATCTTGCCTATCAGGTATTTACTAAAACCTTAGGCCTAAGCAGTGTACCATGCATAACACCCATGAAGGCATGAAATGTGGCAAATGTTAGTCGTTTACAACTTCCTTAGTAGAATTACAACAGACAAATAGTACTATGTGCAGAAAGGTAGTAGGGAGCATTAACATTTTCACTTTTTACGCATTCTTTACATATACTGACGAGTGACTCCAGTGTAACTAAAGACCTACTGTCTTGCTAGTATACTTAGCTGATCAAGGTACCAGGGAAATGATTTCATCGCATTTATTGTCTTTTGTTGAACAAGTACACTTTTTAAATAAAGATATCTAATTTCGGCTGATCTTACTTAATTTCATACCCATTTTGTAGCCTGAAAAGATGATTTACGTTCACATGTACTAACGGATTTCTATATCCCACAATGTACCCCCTAACGTTCACTCTTGAGGCCTTTCATTCAGCCTTACATTGTCCGTTGATGGCTTGTAAATTTCAAACAATTTGAGCTGTATTATTCTTGGAAGGTTTGTGATAGGGTTTTGTTAGGTGCAGTAACTATTTTTATTTTAGGAATTGGAACAATTCACTTTTTCCTGTTAATCCACTTATGTCATTTGTTAGTGTTTCAATATGAAGATAAATGAACTAGAACAAACAATGCAGGGTGTAGTGCCATAACCCTGAAAAATTGAGTTAAGATAGGGGACTTATAAAAGGTGACATTCTTGAAGTATGTACTTTTTAGGTTGTCCCTATTGGTGTTTGAAGAGGACCAGTTTAATAAGCTGTTTGCGAACTCTTGATTCGGAAAGCTTTTCAGTTTGTACTTTTCCTAAGTGAAATAGTTTTATTTTGCAATATGCCTGAGAAACCTTCTTTATAAGGTAGAATATGTGATTGTCTGTGAAAGCTGTATCAAACATGTGTTCATTAAGGTCTTCAAACACCTTTGACAGGTCCATATCCTGTAGAACAGATATTGAAATGGCAGCTGGAACACCTTTAACTTGCGGAAGCTTTCCTTTTGTTGCTGCCATCATACGCTGAAATTTTTTCTCTGTCTCTTGGCAGATACTCACGACACTTTTGGTAGGCTCTCTGTCTTTTAGGGGCAAGAAATGATGATGTTGGAGCTCCATCCCTGGATCCCAGTGCATTTGGAGCATGTTGAGCAGATACTCTTTTTCTCCACCATGGCACCAACAAAACCTGCAATGTAAGAAATGGCAGCCTTTTTATATTCAGACAAATCTGACATATTTGGAACACAGTAGTCATGGTCAGAATTAAGAAAATCTTGCCTGTCACTCAGATCATATTTCCTTATCAGAGAAGCTTCAGAGATGGAAAGGTCCTGACCATTGGTTGCACAGGTATCGTTAACTACATAAAGTATGCTAGTCAAATCCTGCCTTTGACAGTTTCCACTCCCTCCCTTGATGCTACTTCTCATTAATAGTCTTTTATAAGCAGCTGTAAAATTACTGTGTGGTTGGGTTGATTTTAAAACCCCCAGCAGAACGAATTGCAGCAAAAAACAGTTCCAGGTGGTCTTGACTGAACTTATATGTGAGCAGATATTTTAGTGGAGCTTCTTGCCTCTCTACAAGTGATGCAAACAAGTTCTGTGTGCTCCTTATAGCTACTAAAAAGCCAATAAAGCCTGTCTTTCTTCTTGTCTGATGCATATATTTCCCTGTTGCATCTTTAAGGCTGGAAACATATAAACATGCATGCTCAAGAAAAGAGTACCAATATGATTTGTTGCTCAAACGAAGAGCTGATTTGTACCCTTTACCAAATGGGTTCCTAGAATTTAGAATATCGAACAGCCGACCAAACAATTTTAGAAACTCCACTGTTGCCTCTGAACCTTGGAATTGTTTCAACTTCAGCACCTTAGTACAATATCCTATTGCATCAGCAACTGCAACTGAAAGTTTGAGGAGCAAGGTTTACCTTCATCGGCTGATCTTTCCATTTAATATGGCATTTCCTTAATTTGTTTCCTAGTCGTAAACCCTCACTCTCCTGCAGTTGATGTAAACTTTCGATGTACTTCCAGCACACTTTCCCACCACTGCCATCAATTAAAGTACCACCACCACCAAGTGTATTTCGAACTAATTTAAGCATGTGACATACATCTAAGATAATGTGCACATTTTTGTTATTCTGAAGTGGGTGAGGAAAGTATGGCCTCATATTTTCAACACTTAATGAAGCTCCAAGCTCTGAGGCCATGGTAAAATGACAAGAAGGACCATCAAATGTCACAGATACCACTTCTGCCCCAGTATCCCACAATCTTTGTAAACATACATTTATAAGATTTGCCCTCTCAACCCCACTGAGGCCATCCAGAAAGAAGTATCCACAGGGAACTTTCCATGAACTGTTGACACTGACAGCCATTAAAACTAAGGCATCCTTTGCGACTGGAGCAGAATCGTCATCCTTCACCCCATTTCCCAAGTCAACATACCCTGTAAACTGTTGACCATCCTAAGAAACCTGTTTTTGAATTGCCATTACATCCAGCATCAAAGCACATTCTACTTTGTTGCCAGTTTCTTTAGCTGCATCAACTTTTGCTTTGATTGCAGCAAATGCAGGCTGGGTGAAACCAGGTGAAGCTGGAACCTTTCAATACCATTTCCGGATCTGAGCTGGATGTGGGAGTGCAAGGTTTAATTTTTGTCGCTCAAATTCATATGCCTTTGAAGAGTAAAACTGCAAAGTCAATGCAAAGAATTTCAATGCAGCTAGATATTTGTGACCCTTCCTATTTTTCTTTGAAAAAAATCTGTTCATAAGTGCCATAGAGACATCTGAAAGGGATTGTTTGAGTTGCTCTTGACATTTTTCTGAAATCAAGTTGTTCTTTTTTAGCTGTTTCACCATCTATTTCAAGGAAGTTATCTTTAGTTTGTGCCTTCTTGATTTTTGCTGTGCAGTTTTTAATTTCCGTTTTAGCTCGATGATTTTCTCATTGCTTGAATTTAATCTCTTTTTTAGATTCCTAGGAGAGGCATTTATTGAGTATGAATGGTCCAATTGTGGATTATATTTGGTACCATTTTCCAATTTGGCTGCAGTGGCAAGGTCTGTGGTTCTGTCAAGCTGAACCTCGACATCCACTCTCATTTGAGGTTTCTTTCTTTTTCCATGGACATTCTGAAAGAGATAAGTTGAAGTACAAGATACAGACATGAAATTTATTG
>JAAAKL020009556.1:0-15007 GCA_010016065.2 Carybdea cf. marsupialis auct. non (Linnaeus, 1758)
GTTCCAGACAGATGCGACTACTTGGACCGATATGACTAAATAGTCGTTTTGGTCTTGCACGGATATAACCCCAGACAAGCATTCACATAACAAAACTGGGCAAAGGTAGAAAGATATTTTACTAAATTTGTCAGGAGCAAAATGTCGTTTTGATATTTTAGGGGAAACATAAATGATTTACACCATCAAATCTCTTTGGCATAGTAAATAATTGATGTATGCTAATGTACGATAGATAGCCAACGACATGAAACTTGACAATATCATGAAATGATAAATTTGAGAGCCAGGGACATCTTTTTTATACTTGAGAAGATCATGAAATGATAAATTCGAGTATTTTACGGAAGAGTGGAGAAGAGAGAATTGAGTACCATGTTAAAATGATGCGGATTAGGGGCGGGGAAGGTAAAGCTGATTGGGGGGCCACGTAGGCTGGGTTCAAATTTACTTTTTCACGTTCCACAGTATGCAGAAGCAACATCTGTTGTGTGTCTCAATATGCAAATTTTGCTGTGAATGTGACACAATGTCTGTACCAATCAATTTCAATTTCGATAAAGCTAAAAAGTGGTCACGGAAGAAAAAGAGATTTAGCAAATCTTTGGGGGTGCCATGGCCCCCGCTGCCCACTGTCCCCCCGTTCCTGCTGAATGGGAAGAACTGCCCGAAAGCACAGCGTCTGCAACGAAGATGTAATTACAATAACTGTCACGAACTGTAGTGTAGTAGTGTACACGGGATTGGGCATGCCAAAAATTGAAGGCTAGAGGCACCACTATACCAGTCATTTGAGACTAGACTCTCCCCGATTATTTTGAAACATTTACTGCTTTTATTGCCTGTTCAGGCCTTTTCCCCCTGACTATTATCATGCAAAAAAAAATTAACCTTTCCTTCAAAATAGGGCGATCTACTTATTTTGTTAATCTCGGAGGAGACTCCAATGGCACCTAAATATTTCCACTACTTATATACATTCTTTCTTAGATTTGCTTTGTTCATGCATGTAACGATGATACTGCTTACCTTGATCAATGTCATAGCTACCGAGACATGTCGACAATGGCCAGGCAAGAACCCAACGAATAAAAACTATGTTACACATTCTTGAAAATTGTGTAAATGAAGAGCTTAACTCCAGTGTAGTTGTAGCTTAACTGCAGTGCAGGGTAGTCACATACTCTGTTGCAGACCGTAGGGAATGTGATGTGACATCAAATTTCCAGAGCCACGACACAGTTTTTAAGGTTGTCCTGTTCCTTTCCTCGCTGACTCCAGTGTAGTTCCGCACATTTCAATTGATTTAAATTTTCCTCTAATTTTAAGTAGACCCTAAGCTTTTCGGAGGGGGTTATTTGGGAACGTGATATAAACAGAGCAAGCGGCAAAGAAATTGTGGATGTTTAAGATCATTATAATCTTCAGATTTATTCCAACTTAAAGTGATATCTCGAGTGTAAATATGTTGACCCCACCTCTGTCGCTCGGCAGTGTCAATTTAGCCGCAACGCCCGATTTCAATGCGTCATTCTCAAGATCTTATGTTCTCACAGCCTCCTTTTAGCAGTGTAGTTGTAATATCGGTTATTACACAATATTTATAACCTCTCCTTGTTCACACTGCTACGCAACAGTCTAACTACAGCCTTCGTGGTATTCTTTTTCTTTTTCTAAACAATACCATCTCATACTTTCATCGAGTTATGTCATTCTCCATCTTTTCAAGCAATGCTCAAATATACTACTACTTTTCCCTTTTTATTTTCTCTTCTTACTTGCCCATTTTGTACCCAAATACCTAAGTCTAAAACGAGATTTTCAAAAAGAGATTAGTGTTTCCCGCGCTTTGGAGCCAGGTTTGAATATAGTTTACAACAAAAACAGATGTTCCGACGATGTAAACAAGACAGTGAGGTTTAAATTATAGAAAACAGGACACAAGGAAAACGAATAGTTTCTACTTGAGGTAACGACCAAACAAATCTTAGCTGTGACTTTTGTATGAAACATGTATGAATGCTCTCTTTTTGTATTTTACCTTTCAGTTTGCATGGCAGTCCTTGGTGTCGGTTTTGATCTTCGCTTATGGTACATACAATTCCAACTCGGCCTGGGTATATGCTTGTGTGTTATTGTGGAATTTCAAATACGACCTTAATATGTTTGACATTTTCGTTATCGAGGTAGAGGGTTAAGTTCTACAACTAAGCAAGCAATATTTCCTCTTCGCTTTAGTTAAGTTTCAGCTAAAACTGAAACTAAGATCGAGGTTTCTGCATGTGGTGTGGTTGCCATATCCCATCCTTACATTGCAACTAAAAATCCAAAACCTTGACCTCTCTTTTTCCTAGTGATGCGGCTGATTTTGGAATAAGGGACGCAATAATGTAATATATTCATGATATGTATATCAATCAAAAATATTCTGATGAATACAAGAATATGAAATAAAATTATATAAATATAAACGTTCCGGAGAATATAGAGTCAAGAGAGCTAGAGCTAGAGCTAGACCTGCATACGCTGTAACAATATTACAGTATTTTTGGCTAATGTAGAGCCTAAGATGCCATTTGTAGTATGTATCGAGTAGTAGCAAACAAATTTGGGGAAGACACCATGACCGATTTTAATAAGATGCTCGTATTTCAAAAGAGGTTAATAAAGGACAGTGGCCACCTTGTTTGGAAGACTCCTAGATCCCATGGGGCCATTCACTTAACACGAACGCAACTTTTCTCATAATTTGACCCCTCTCTACCTCTTTTAATCGAGCGTGCGCTTTATAGGCTACCTCTACATGTGTACGTACATATTAGTGTACCTACCAGCTATTCATTTGGCATCTTATTTGTAACGCCAGACCTAATACATGCAAGAGCGACGATGAAACTTTTTTGTGTCGTGTCATCGAAGCCTACCTGAGCCAATAGCTTTTGCAAACTGGACATACTCTTTTTAAGACAATTCTCCTTCCATTGACAGGCAGTATATATGGTATGGGCCTTCCGTATATTTGACACGGGTTTAAAGTGGCAGCTTCATATTGCGGAAGCATTCCTGTGGTTCTACAGCTTCAATGCCTGTTACACCATTCTTATTAACTGCAGAGTATGGTGGAAATCTCTTTCGAAATTCAAGAAGCCAATTTGTTTCAAAGGATCTGCAACAATCGTAACCAAGGCATTTCACAAGATGTAGAGAATAGCGTGTTTTCCGAAGATTACTAACGATCCAAAGTTCAGAGAAACTAGTGTACGGGACGAACAGCTCTGCAGTCAAATCATACCCATCCATCACGGTTTCAGACCATATTTCAGACAAAACTTCTGCTGCCTTGACAAAATTTACCCATTTTTTCCGTATCACCTCCCAGATTTAATAATTTTTTATTGATTAACTTGATGAAGCTCTGTTCAACAATTCCACATTGACACGCACAGTAAGTAGAACACGTGATATGATGGGCAAACTGCCGTAACAGTCCTGCAAGTCATTCTTGAACAGATATTGCAAGACATCTGAAGTTACAATGGTACTTACAGACCTGGGTACCTTGACAATTCTAACGCATTCTGAATACAGTTCTTGAAGATCAATATCACCTAAGGCTTTTTTCTCCACATATTTGTGCAAAAGAGATTTATTATCATGAGTTGTGCATTAGTCTTTAGCTATATATAGAAATATAAATATATCTCCAAAATCAGAAGCCTGAATTAACAGCTCATGAATGACCTTCACTTAAGGGTGTTTAAGTTAGCCTACACTGCGCTCTCAAGCCGATTTTATGCAAGCGAAACTACTTTGTTTTTAAACTTGCATTGTTTCAATTCTTAACTTTTAGATATTAATTTTTTTGTTTTGTTCTTTGATTGCGATTTCTTTGTGAGCATCTGTCTATAGTCTCTTACCATTCATATTGTCCTTCCCTATTCCACCGTCAATTCTACGTTCTATTGTATGTATTCTGATTGTAATAGTCTCCATCCATTTATTAATCTAACATAAGCACTTGCTCTAATTTGTATTTCGCTACCTTACCACTTGAACTACATAAACTGTCAAATGTAAAATGTGCTTAGTTTCAATGAACGAAAAGCTTTGAAAGAAAAGACAAAAGGATACAAATATAATTTTTTAAGATTTTCAATTATTTACTTCACATATAGCCCCATACAAGCTTAAGGTTTCAATACCTGTATATCAAAAAGTCAACCGTAAATGATATCTTTTCCCCCAGCGTAAATAACAGCTGCTCACACAAAAGTTTACTTCCTCTCGACTTTTATTGAGGGTCTCGCCATTTATTTACATCCTTGAGATGAATGCACTCTAAATATGTCTCCTTTCAATTACGGAAATACAGTAGTATGGGAACCTTATTGACATCCATGCTACGGTTTCACTAGTAAGTGGCCTACATGTCCACTCAAAGCTATAATACTACTGCTGTACGGATTATGAAATATTTTATCACAGTAACACCCACGAATGAGTTTCTTACCCTTTTCCTTCGAGTACAGATACTTCAATTTCTCTAGTACCGTTTCATAACCGTTCGCTCCAAACCGTCTCCACTTGATAATATTTATTTGAAGACACAGATACTTTACATGTGTGTACTATCGAGAACAGAGGGGTTAAGATAAGTTCTTAAACTACACTACTAAAGTATATTAACTTTGGTAGGCCTATTTGACCCCGCAATCTACGCATTCCAGTGTGTGCTCTAAAAACCATTGATGAGACATTTTCTATTAGCTATAGTATCTTTTTAAGCCTATTTTTAAAAATCCTCAGCTCTCAATAATCGTGTGCAACTTTTAATGACCTTTTGAAATGTCAGTAGCAGTCCATTCGTGGTTATTTCACATCGCTCATAGAGGCTGATTCTCAAGATTGAGCACAGCTGGATGTCAACCGGTGGATGATTGGGAGTTAATTAAAGACATATAAATGCTATTCCTACACATCTTCCCATCCCCCAAGGAAACGTTCTTTAACGTATAATAATACTAGCAATTGTGAAATCTTTATGGCACCAGAATCAAAGCTCAACGATATAAATTTTAAAGTACCTCGCAAACTAGCCCTAATAGCCCTAATTACATTAAATGTAAGTAGATATTACCACTTATATATTTCTTATTCTTCATCAGATTGTGATAACTTTGTCGAGAATGTACAGCAAGCACTCACGAGTGTCTTCTAGTAACAACGCAAATGTTGTGTCATGGCCTGATGGAACAGAAACAAACATAAAAAATACAGAAATTGTGGAACGAAAATTCATCAGAGACGTTGTACCTGGAGTTATCAAGAGTGTACGTATTTACGCAGAACACACTTCAGTTATAAGTTGACATAGAGGAAGCACGATCATGTCGAGTTTTTATTCGTCCTAACATGTTAATATAGTTTAGAAAAAATTTTCTATGTCTTTGAATAGTTAATGTAGAGATAACTGCGTGTCAGTTAGTGTCAGACAAGTTTACTCCATCGAAACTTTGCTTTTGCAATGCAATCGTTAGAAATTAACTTGTTACTGGATACAGCAGAGTTTATGGCTATTAGATGTAGTGAAAACGGATTCAAAGAAAAGAAAACAATATACGTTCTGTCCTCGGTAGAGCATAAAACAGATGATGACGATTCTCTAAGAATCCGGAAGTCAACTTATAAAATCACTCATTAATATTCTAAAAGTACCTGTATAATAAGACTCCATTATAATTTCTTTTCCCATACATTTTTATATGTTTTCAACTAAAAGAAACAGAATATGAGGGTGGATGGGATTCTCCCTTTAATTGCAGAGGGTAACTTATTACTTCCTAAATCACCGTACTCCTTTAGGTCGTTAAATGTTAAGATTATTTGATGGCATTTATATCTCCAAATTTTTATAGCATTTGTATTTCCAAAAATTCTTTTAGATGAAACCTTAATTTTATACACCTTGCTAATTCCCACACTCAACTTTTAAAATGTTTACTGCTTCCCTGCATGAGAACAATCTTGTTGCCATTCACAAATAGCTTGACCAGAGTGACAGTATTGATGCAGGTTATAAAGGATGAAACTCTGTGAAAGTATCGAACCACCCACGAGGTACCCGTGCTGTTTTCGTTACTCCGCATAGTTACCGTCTGTTCCCTCTTGAAGTTTGAAATGCTTATTCAGAAAATTTTCTCCCGGGCTTTCTACGTTCTTTCCTTTCATTTATTGCATTTTAACTTGACTTTATAGTTAAGTGTCATGAGCTAAGTATAAGCGACGCTTCCAATATGATTTCTTTATCAGGTGATAATTGGACTAGTTATTGCAAAGCAGGGAGTCAGATCCTATCCAGATAAAAGAAGTAAGTAACATCTACAGATCTAGACTTGCTGTATCCGAAGTATTGTACGTAACTCGTAGTGCAAGAGAGAGAGAGAGAGAGAGAGAGAGTATATGTGACATGCATACAGAAGCACACATGTATTAAGTTTGAAGAGATACTAGAGAAAAGTGAAAATGTCACCACCGTGATTCGTGCCGAGGACCCACGCACTGGTGGCATGTCACGCTGTCAACTGAGCTATGGTGAATTTCATGCAAGTCGTAGAACGGTTAACCCACCATAATAAACAGTGTATGGCTCCCTCTTAAATACGGGAGGAATAAGTTTGACCTGTAAAAGACAAGGCTTTTCGGGACATAACACACTGAGTGCTACGCCTCGCGTCATGTAGCGACGGTAAAATCACCCTCCTCGATTCTTATCGCCTTGAAATACAAAAAAACTTGCACCATACGAGGATGTGTTATGCCCTGGTCACATGAATATTGGTTATAACCAAAAAAAACCCATAAGCTAGTAGAACTTTCCTCGCGACGAATTTTCCAGCACAATTTCACTTAGTGGGAAGTCACCCGGAAAGCACCAAAATTGTTTCATTTGTGTTGTAATAGAGTGGGATCTTAATATTCTCATTTAAATTCTTAAAAGTGAAGTCGACACATTAACAGACTAAAAGTCCATCATGGACCACCGTTATTCCACTGAAAAGAAAGATAAAACTATGCATGCACTCTTTTAAGCCATTTAAATTGTTGCTAGCTTATTCGCTATATACAATAAAACCAAGCTTTCCTTTCCAACAAAGAAAGAAGGTAAAACTGTTAAAACAAGAAGTTATAAAGTTTGATATAGTTACAGTCAGGGACCATTTTTAATCTGTCAATGCAAAACTTGAATATGTAGGCTCGTGGCTAAATGGAGACTAGAAAAGAGTGCTCTCTGGACACTTCTACGTCTTCTAGAAAAATTGCTGATGTTTCAAAACTATGTTTAACTCAAACATACGGACACGTGCATATACCGAAGAGTTTACTGCAGATTTTGTCGCCTAGTGGTCCAAAAGCTTGCTTTTAAAAACCAGGTTTGGTCCAAGCGATGGAAAGCTTTGACAACATCTACTTACTAGAATCACGGGACCACCCAGTTCCTCCTGTGAGGGAACTTGGGGAGACAGAAACTCCAGAAGCCCGTCGGATGGATTGTACTTGTGTTTAGATAGCTCATCCTTGCCAAATCTGAGTCAAGCTGAATTTACTTGAAGAATGCGTGAGGGGTACTTTCTCTCAAACTCACTGGGTAGGTTAGTCAGCCAAGCCAACAGTTGAGCACACATACGTCGCTATCGACGGGAGAGTCCATCGACATGTTTGGCGCGTTTTGATGTTTCAGAAAACTGTCTAAGAATATCAGGTATTTCGGTCTTTACAAAGAAGAAGCTCTTAAACTCCATTTTGCTACACTCAGATCAAATTGCACCCGTATCCTGTACTCGGAATTTTTACTAATACTAAGCTTTCAACCTAGAATCTCCATGATAAGCATTTAGAATAGAAACCAAATATGATAAGATTCTAGTTAAATCTCTCTCATTTCTATCAGTCTTCATTAAACGTTAACTAAATACGGCTATCCATTCCCTAGATCCTGGAGAGCTCCGTTATCAATTATCCTTTACTTTGCGAGATACAGCTACGGACTTCATAAATGTATCCTGCTGGGGGAAAGATACATTCATTTTACAACTTGCGGCTTTGTTCAAAATTGGTGACATTGGTTAGTATGTAGGATTGTGATTCTATTTAAAATTAAATGCATTAATAGGGTATATTTAAAGCCTTTGTAAAGAGATATACTGAACGGACCGTTTATAATACCATATGTATCTTGTCATAGTTGCCATACTCTCGTGACTTTGGCGTGAGTACGATCTTAATAGCCATCGAGACATTTTTGGTTTTCCAAGTACTCAGAGGAGCTATGAGAACTGTTTAAAATGAACTATTCAAAACTCACGTATATCATCTTACTCAAAGATGCGGTAACAGCGTCGTAATACGAAAGGAGCACAGCAGAATTGCTGCTAATTCTTTCCTCAAACTTTAGTGCTATTTTGATGCTGCTAGTTGATGTGGTTACAAGAAAGATTAGATTGCAAGAGTAAAGGACATCGTTTGTTCTTATTACATACCCTCTGCCGGTTAAATTTATAGGTCGCAATCAAAATTGTAAGTCACACATCTTAAATGAAATAAAGAAGATTTCTCACTTAAGGATGTATGGAGGATGACTACAATATGGAAGTTTTCGTTTAAATGGCAGTAAGTGCATTTATATCATCATCAGTTTTGCATAAAATACTTAAGGAACCTTAAATCGTTACGAGTGTGAGGATAACTCAAATAGGATGCGACTGAAAAGTTACTTATTAGTCACTTGATTGTTACTTTGTAGTTGAAGTACGGAATGCCTTGGCACAAACAAAACAAAACCCAGAAATTGAAGAGAAGTACAGACCATGGACATCGAGGTATGCTACCTTCATATATTAAGGAATTTGCAATCTTAGATTGTCAGATAAAGAGACTTTCATCTTAAACCTGTTGCATTTAAAGATGGGCCACTATCTGATTAACTCCTTTTAACTATGTGTCTTTTGGTAATATCGTCATCCGATAAATTCCCAGGAGGTGCGAATAAAAGGATATCGACGTTTTCTCATGTAAAAATGATTTTATCGCTACTTTTGTGGGACCGTTTGCTGTTAAGTAGTCCAAAGGAAAATTGTCCTTCATCTATTAATAGCAACTATTGTCTTAATCAGATGACAATCAATGCAAACGCAGATATAGAAAAAGATGAAATGCGTTTTCCATACTGCTAACTCGTAGCGGTTACATGTCAAATATAAAACGTCCTGGAATGTTGTAGATATACCCTAATACCATATCCAGACATTCTCGCCTTTTCGTATCATTATAGGTCTATTACATACTTAGGATAGTAGCCATTCAAGGAATTAATACGGCATTTTAAATTACCAATATCCCATGGATACGTTTCATATAGCAGAAATGTTGCAACAAGATGGATTTGGTAATGGATTATTAGCCCGTACTCTACAGAAACTGTCGTAAGCACCTACAAGAACTGATCAATACTATAAAACCGGTAGCTGTTTGTTTCCTTCAGATATTGCTTATCTCACTATGAATTTTGTAACATTATTCCTTATAAAACTTAGAGCTTCTAAACCCTATTAAGTCATCACAACACACTATGTTCCATTTGTGCCCTTGTATAAACCTGTTGTTGTACAAGTACGAATTTGTACTTTGTTTTCATACAGGTTTGATCGGCGTTTTTATAATTTCACCTCTTCTTAACATTTGTTCTTAGTCAATACAATCTGATTCTGAGTGAGAACCACGCTAACGTTCAGCTGTACAATGGATGGGACTTCAGTGAATTCAGTGCTTTTGCCTATCTACCGGTCAGGGAAGGAAACGACTACTACACTCTAGGAGATCTCATTGCAAATGGCCAAGTTCTGACATCATGCAATGTAAATCTCCTTGTTGTGGTAAAACATGTAAGTCCATTGCTTGCCTCGTTCATATGCTCATGCTTTACATACTTTACATCTGCGTTACATACTTTAACCCATATTACAGTATCTGTATTACTCGCTTTACAAAACGTTTATTAAGAGCAAAACTTCTATTTACAGATATGCAGGTATGTCAGACACCGATAATCTTGCATATGGCGTTTGCTTCATACTAGTGCAATAATATATTGACACTTACTTCCGTCACAGTTGATAGTTGTTGTTTTGTTGATTTTGGTTTTAGAAATACTATCCATATTATCATGATGTCAGATCGTTTGATTTGCTATCACGAAACATTTTACATTTCCATTTTTACTATAGATAGGTGAATCAAGAGATATAGTAACAAAAACCGGGAAGAAACTTAAAAGAAAGGAGCTGAAAATGTTTGATGATACATGTTATTCTTTCCCCCTTGTTATGTAAGTTACAGAGAGCACATGTTCACGTATACAGCATTTTAAAAGGGATTGATTATATACAAAGTTTTCTTCCACTTCTTTTCGCACTTCTGGTTATGATTGATTGTTATCTCTTGATAGAAAATATCCGTTTACGAATGTAAAATTCACTCAAGATGCAACAAGATGAGTCAATGTGTTATGCATTATTTCCAGAGGTTTTGCACGAGTTAGAAAATAAAAATTGCCGAAAGTTTCGATGGCAAATACTAGTTGTGAGACAAGGAAGTACATTATTGTAAGAAGGACATAAATAGGTCGGCATATTAGTAACCTTCCTCGTGTGGATATAGACCACGGCTCTTACGGTCTAAGTGTAAGTTGTATAATCATGATATTAGATTTAAATTGTTTTGAACTTGGGTACCCCTACCTTCCATACATTATTCATCTTGAATATTACACTTACGACTCAGTAATTGTCCGGTCATAATCCCAATACCATAGTCTAATGTGGTTGTTAGGGTTTCTGTAACCTTTCTCTTTAACTTAGATCATCAATCAGTAATATATCATAAATATAACACTTTTAGGTGGGAGGAAGATCTTATTGAAATGGCGGAAGGATGGAGACCAAGAGACATTGGTGAGTTTTGTAAAGAATTACAATACTACTAATGAATTTTTAAGTTTACTCTAATCAATTAATAAACAAACTGAAAAGCAAGAGAGCAAAAACGTAAACCAGGTCGATAAGGTTCATATGTTCATATGTTCAAATGCTCATCAAAAGTGTTTAATTATACTGTATGCCTTATTTTAGGGAATAATTTTGCCGCTACATAACTGACAAAATTTTTCTGACATCATTGATTAATGGTAGCCCTTGTGTCAGAAACATTTAAGTTATAAACCTGTGACAGTATTGCTTCCAGTAGGATGAAGTAAATGTCTTTATCAAAAAATATTTTTGTTTACAATTAATTGATAATCGTTGAATTGATCATTTATTTGGAGCTGGATGTAATTGCGCTTTCCTAGGCGAAAGCAGCAGGCATTGGATAACGCATGTCCGTGACATTCATAAAAGGACAAGAGTTTCCAGGTTTTTAAACATTTGCAAGATAAAGGACGGAATGCACATCGAATGGGAAACTCCAAATTTAAACAAACAAGTAGTGCATTGGAATGTAAATTTAACGTTAGCAGTTAATTATCAGTTTGTGTCGTATTAACGTCTTTGTTATTGTAATATGTTTAATGAATATTAGCAAGTTTATTTTGTACACGATCATTTTGTTTTTAATTGCCATTTATTGTAGTTTTCTAGTTCTTAGGTGCATGTTATGACATGTCACCCTTATCCTGTTTCTGCATAAGTGTTTCGGGATACGTGTGTTACTGCAAACCAACTGGTGATCGATTATGTGCAATCCGAAACATGTTTTGCAAGCTTAGTCCTTAGTCGTATTTACTAAATGTCTCACAAATTTAGCATTATTAAGAAATTTTGGAAATTAATGTATGCTTTTGAAAACTAAGCATTTCAAGGCCTCTCTTCTCGATGATGCTTGAAGCTTCAGTAGGCTTTGTACAGATCGACTGGCCGGAAGGAAGTTTTTCTATGTTCAAGGAACATGGCGCAGGGAGGCCGCCGTCCAAAGTTACGTTTAGTTGGATGCCGTTGCCAACGGGTGGGGAGGAGTGATGTATCGACTAGGGAAGTTGATTATGTTTTCATCTTAGTTCATACAGTCTGGTCGGTAGAGCACACGCCGCGAATGCTTGCCTCATTAGTTCAAATTTTCATTTCTCTGTTATATTTTGTTAAATCAATATTGTTGTCATAATATCTACTCTCCACAGTGCTATTCATCACAGATGCAAGATTAACCTTCGATGATTTTCGAAAAAGTCTAATAGCAACTTGCACTTCAAAGACCATTATAACAATTAATCCAGGTATGTCCGTAAGACTGTTTACAAGGTCATATTCTTGTTATTGATAAGTCTATGGTACGGGAGGTGGTTGTTACATTAGTATTGGTCTCAAAGGTCAGGAGAGTACTTGTACATTATAAACTTCGATCACTCAGTAACACTGTGTTCTCTAATCAGTCATCAGAAGAATCAAAGGTTGGCGTCATATAGCTACAACAGCATTGCAACACAAACTAAGAAATCTCGATTTCTGCAACAAAATCTTCACCTAATGCAACACCTCCAATTTTTTGTACACTGTCAGCCTTCTTTTCTATCCTGTAAACTTTTTTTGTTTTACTCATATTAACATTTAGCTCTTTTAGTTTCTTAGACGTTCCACTTCCTCCTCCACTTACTTATTTAACAATGTATGCAAATTATTCCTGATCTTTAAGATACCGCAGAAGCACGCCATTTGTACCAATATGCTCAGTCGGCTGACATTCCTATAGACTCATCTGATGATACAGCTGGGAAGGATGCCACACCTGATAGTGAGTAATAAGTAATGTTTGTCCTAAACGTTTAAGAAAATGCCTTTCGTCTCAAGAAATGGTTGTTAAATACCTCACTGCTTCGAAAGCTGAATTTATTTCTTCTTTTTTGATAAATCTAATTAGATTAAGGGTATGCTATGCCAGTTATATATTGTATGGAAGTTGAAGAGATAAGCGTAAAGCTGAATTCACGCGCGTTTGTTTTGTTTGATATATGTGACGCATCAATTCACCTCACGAGACGTTTATCTCAAAGCGTCAAACTGAAATAATCCACCTTTTCAGCCTCGTGACCCATTGGAACTAAAGAGACAAAAAGACAACGCCTGTTTGGACATTTGAACTGGCGTCGGATAGCAGTAAGAGTGAAAGTTAATCGATGCTTTGAAGGAGGGTCCATTTCTATTAACAAAAGAAGTGGAAATAGGACTTCGAAAGTATAAAAAGGAAAGCAAGTGAGATTCTGAAGATGTTCTTTCAGGTACTTAAAGATCCTGTTTCTGATAAGGTGTTAAATATTCCAACAAGCAATAAGGAAGAACACGCCAAAAAGGAGATATAGTTCCTTATTGGCGTGTTATTCTTTATTAAGGATCCTAATATGACAATTTACTGCTATTTGCTGCTGTTATGATAGCCAATAATCATATCAGTAAAAGGCAATCTGGGCATGCACAAGCAACATTAATACCTACTCAATTGAAGGTGATAAAAGTCATTACTGTTGTGCAACATTTGAGAGCTTCTTTGTTCCTAATTGAGAAAGGAAAGAAGATATTTTAACGCTTTTTGTCGGTCAACTCGATAGCGTAAGCCCATTTGTAAGAGAGATTACACAATCATCGTCTTAAGTGAGTTTTCCCATGCATAGATTGATTTTGCTAAAAATTATAAACGTGTGGAAACTCGTATCTCAAAAGGCAATCGCCACGTCAAAGCAAGTCAAACATAATAGCAAGTCGATCTCCACTTATTAGATGATGTAGGACCAAAGCTAGTGAGCAATTTCAATACGCCACAACTAACAAAAGTCGGGTTTTTCTTTAATGTCTCACTTAACCTTATCGTGCCTGGACACTACTAATTATTGTTTTAGGCGTGGTGACATGACGTACTGCAACTTACAGGGCTATGATGGGTTTAGGGTGAATTCAGCTTCACACCAACTAAGGTTTTCTTAAGTTTGAAGCCTGCTTTAATGGTCACTTGCTTCCAATTACAAAATGGCATTACGACCACAATCTTGTCTCTTTTAATCACTCCATCTGACTGTATAATATTCTGAGACATCTGCTTTATAATTCAGAACCACTGTTAAAACTGTTTTCAGTAGATACTATGTAGAAACTACATTTCTTTAAGTTTCTGGAAAAAAGCCTCGTAAGTTCATAGGTTAGACTCTTTCCTTTCCAATTTCAAGATGAATATGCAGTAAAATTTAAAGAAAAGCCACAAGTTGCCCATTTTTGATAAATTATTACAATTCCAATTTATAGCCACAATTGTGAAATTAAAAGTTACTCAAATTCTGTTAGGCTAAATATGGATATGCCGTCGTATCGTTTCTTGCAGTAACTTCCGTATGCATTTCTATATGATGTAGTTGAGAACGTTCTTTTCGTTTATGCAGTTTCGGCTATTCACGATTATTATACGATACAGCGGCTCAATGAAAAATTGGAGAAGGGACTTGCATCATTTTCAAGCCCATCTTATGGCTACACGTATGCAGTAATTACTAGCTTTAACATTGATTCCGAGAGTTCCGACCAATATATCATTCGAAGGCGCTGGTGAGAGGGAAAATTTTATAATACTTCTTACACTACATATTCAGTGGCAAAATCATAAAGATTTTAGATACGTACATTTGTTCCCTTGCATTATGATAAAATTGACCCAATAAGATGCTACATCCATTTTAATGCTGTAAACCGGAGAAAAGTGCTTTAGTTCGCTATTTCGTTCTTCACATATGTAGATTTAAATTTAGGTTGGTCTCAAAATTTTCTATTATGAAATAAATTCCTGTTCAGCCCTAAATATGACATATTGTGTTTTTATGTTTGCTCAGATTATGCTGTAAAACTTTTATAAATTAATAGAACTGGGGGTCATTTCAATTCCTAATCTCGAGGTATAAATAATCGATATTTTGCTTCACAAT
>JAAAKL020009557.1:0-15007 GCA_010016065.2 Carybdea cf. marsupialis auct. non (Linnaeus, 1758)
CCACCAAAATTTTTCAAAAATGCCGTGGACAACATGTATAGACTGAATACACTGTTGTTTGTGCTTAGAAGATGCTTATCCAGACCTTGTTGATACTCTTTTCAAACAGATTGTTATCATCGTAAAGTCTGATCTGTTCTGATAGTAATCTAAGATCATTATAGAGTTTTCCAGAAAAGTGATTACAATATTTCAGTTCCGGTAATGACACATGAAAGCGCGGTCACATGAATGTGTGTCACTGTTTAGAAGGTTCTCGACTGCCTTCACGGCGTGCTATCGATCATGATGTTGCTAGATGAACATGAGTTTGCAAGTTTTGATACGAAATAATTGACAATGGTGGAAGGAAGAGTAAACATAAATTAAAGTCAGTCGCCTACAGTCCTTTCTTTCTCGAATATTCGCGATTTCGCGACAGGGGTACCCACTAATCGTCCGCGTGGTTCACTCGTCCTGTACTGTCAGGTCAGATAACCCAACAACTCAACAAACAACAGAAGATGCAGAACAAGAAGAAGCAGGAAGAAAAAACGCCAGTAAACATTATATAAAATGATTAGTAATGACACGAAGAGTTACTCCAGCCCTGATTTCTCTTGCAGAATAGAAAATAGAATGATCGTTGAGCCACTTTATTCATTTTCCAAACAATTCAGTTTTCATTGAGGGATAGATTTATGGTAAGAGCAACAACCTCGTTGACACTTTCAGCAAAGAATCCCAAAGTCAACTCTTCTTCTTTCAATTGCATATCTATGGTTTAAAAGATCATTTCCAATATTTTTGTACGTTTCAGTGAAATATTGTTTCGATTTTTCAAGATCAATTTCAAAACAAAGCGCGAGTTCAATTACAATTATAGTGCGCATAGAGTCGTTGTGTGAAACAATAGCCATGTCTGGTCTTAAAGACATGAATAAAGAGCATGGGTTCTTATAACAAGGTAGATCGACAATCGGTTCAAATGAGTGCGAGGCTGCAGCGAGAAGTGTGAAGCTATCAGCCCTTTAACATTATTTTGACGCCATAAAATTTCTGCCTTCTTGAGCTAGAGTGCTACAAGTTGATACCAGACGATGTTGGCAAACAGTTTCAGATTTGCAGAGGGAACAGAGATTTGATGATATAGAGTTCCATATTTTCAAGTTTGCGTTTTTGGAAAAGACAAAACGAGAGTACGTCTAGAGAATGAATAGGTATTTGACGGTAGGGTAGAAAATATTTTGCTATAGGTTGATAAAATTTCGCAGAAAATATTTAGGCCAGGTATTAAACTATTATATTTTGTTTGTTTCACTTGAAAAACTCAGAGAATAGACTGTTCACCTTTTCTTGAGATGTACTCTTCCCTAATGTCCAAGCGAGCTACAAGTAAGCAAGTCACTCTTCCTTAAAGCTACTTTTCGTCTTTGTGGTGCAGACTGCAATACTTCATTAAACAAAATTTGTTTGGTAGTGTCAATGTTACACGTCATTGAGTTTAGAAATTAAATGCTACGATACATCTGCAGAAAAGCGTAAAATCATTCTGGTTGTGGACTGGCTGGAGATGAATATGTTAGATATTAAACTAAGCCTCCAGTGGCGGTTTTAGGGGGAGGCTGACAGGGCCATGGCCCGAGGCCCCGCACCTGTAGGAGACCCCGCGCCTCAATGCTAAGAAAAATATTATCTAACTGTCCACATTAATCTCATGGAAGTAAGTGAAAACTCGAAACTGTATCTACTAGAAGGAATAAAATGCTCCGGAACTTCCGCTGTATGATCATGTAGACCTGAACGTCCTTGCAATGTATGACGTCATAAGGCCCCGCCAACTTTTTCGGCCCAGGGCCCCGCACCCTTCAAAACCGCCACTGTAAGTCTCAGAACACGAAATTTCTTAGCAACACGAAGGTGAGATACACTACTCCCGGAATGATACCGAACCCAGCAACTCAGATCATTTATTATTATATTGTCATAGGAGCTTTTAATCCAGGTTACATCCAACATATAGATCGTCAGTAAAAACATGACCTTAGAATAGACATTTTATTAGCAATCCAAAGTTTATGGCATGGATGTAATGGAAACAGGTCTACTACTATTTCTGATTTTGCTTGATGTGGGGGCATTTTAAAGGAGAATTCTTTGCTTAAATATTTGAATCCTTGATAAATTTGTACTGCAGGACTTCTCTGATTATTGAGTTGGCGGAGTGACTCGTATTGTGGAGTAAATGCTTTCCCCTTCTTTAAACCAAAATGCCTGCCATGGTCAATGCGAAACTTTAAGTTTACCCAAAAGCTCACTTTAAAAATTTGTTTAAAAAGAGCTGATTATCTTTGGGAACAGCGGTCATAATGGCAATGTTTGCGTCGAACAGAAGTCATTTCATAAGTTTTAATCATTATAGTAATAATGAGTATAATAATGATAATTATAATTATAGATAAAGAAGAAAATCTCGGGGATTACCAAAAGGCGAGACAGAAGGGGAAAAAATAAGCCTGAAGGAGTCTTGGAGATGGCTTATCAATGGGTTTTTGAGTAAATGGAGGGTTTGGCCCTGGTTGCACACGGACAAGCTTTATGAACAAACTCGACCAAGTAAAGTATAGATAAGACGTTAGAAACACTATTGTGCAGACTTTGTGGAGATTCTACTGAAACTGTTAGGCACATCACCATCGAGTGAAAGAAGCTGGCCGAGATAAAGTATAGGAAGCGCCATAACAAGGTAGCCCTGAGGGTGCATTGGAAGATGCACCGGATGTATGGGGTTTAATGTGCCGACAAGTGGTATTAACATTAGCCATTGGCTATCACAGAGAATAGGCATGTGAGAATTTCCTGGGACATCTACAATAAGCTGAAACACAATCGTCCTGAAATTATATTAGTTCTGAAAGATAAACATGAGTGGAAACTAGTTAACATAGCTGTACCAGTGGACCAGAACATTATAAATGCTGAGAAATAGAAAGTGAAGAGACATCAGCAACTGGCATTTAATTTTACGAGAATACATAGAGCGTCATGAGTGACAATAACACCGATTGTAATTGGATCACTTAGAACGATCTCCAAGAATGCAAACACCTGGCATGCCAAGTTAGATGTAACCAATGACATTTGGAGGGCTCAGTTGGTGGCCATTCTCGGAACAGCTCACATACTGCAGCAAAGGTTATGTCTTTAAGCTGTGGGAAGTAGCTGGGACATGACAAAGAACAATCAGCGGAACATCAGAAGGGACAGGAGAGAATCATAAAATGAGAACAGTGGCAACGGTCATTATCTTCAATTCGTTAACCTCTTGTTTATCCATTTAAAAGAGGCGTTGCCTGAATGGTATCCTGCAAGCAATCCATCTGTCCTGTTTACCAGTAGACACATCATCCGGCAGCCCAGAAGAATGAACTACTTCAGTTAAGTTACGTTAAGTAGGTCTTCCTTCCCAAAGCTTGCTTGAAAGAATTAAGCAACATATACCTGGTGGATTCGAGTGTATTGTGCACTTCCACCTGGAAAGCAACTGGCAAGAGCAGCAGTAACGAGAGAAGAACATTCTGCAACCGCTTTTTTATCGGCAATCTGAGGATTATGAGGATGGACATTCTAGTATTTTAGGTAGGGTAAGTTCCAATTTTTTACAATATTGATTTAGTCATTCTATGTGCATATGACGCCTTAAATCTGGTTTGTGTAAATAAAAGAATTTTTGTTTTAGTTGCCCATGTTTTAGCGCGTCACTGGCACTGTATGTTGTACTGTCTTGTACGTCCGCACTTGCAATCCATTATTAATACTCATTCCCTTTGCAGGCATAGATAATCTATCTGCACTTTAGTTCTACACAGATGAAGACGAACTGACGACAATAAGCGAAACGGTTCTTAATCAAAATAGGTTACCTGTTAAATTGTCTTTCCAAGTTGAGCAGTATATGTCTATATATGATGGAATTTTAGGTACATAAGTAGGGTAAGTTTGTATGACACACCATTTTACATAAGTAGACAACTGCATGTCGTATCAGACCGGGTTAGCAAGATGATTATAACGGTTTTTGCGGGTTGCCAAATGGTGTCGTTGTCAAGAACACCTCACCTTCCATGGCCGCTCGCTCCATTAAGGTCTAGAATACTCCTTTTTGTAACGGAATCGCGGTTATATCTTTCCCTGGATGAAACGGCGAGCTTTGATATTCCAGTCAGTATGATAAAAAGTTTGGTTTGATCACCGTTCACTTACTAACTAATAAACTAAGTGTTTACAATGGATATATGGTACAGATACAGAACTCATTCTATAATGTACAAATTATTATTGAAGACTCAACCATACTAGGAATACTTGTCTTGGATACTACAGCATTGTTAATTTACGAATAATAATAGGAATAATAAGTAAAACTTATGAGTGAACCACGTACATATTTCCAGTTGTAAGTCACAACAATTGCCCGTTTTATTAAAAATCCCCTTATACTACAATGCGCTGCCCTTAACCCTTTCCGCATTTATTAAGAAATTGGAGATAGTATTGCTTCTGAGTGGCAAACGACAATGATTTTTCAAGGGTGTTGGTTTCTGATACCAAGCACTTTTTCTCAAATTTGACAGTTTTGTTTTATTGAAAATTGTTTTGTTATATTTGATTGCATTATCTCTCCTTGACGACCATGATCAATTGTGAAAACTCCTGAAACTGTAACACAACTATTTGAGTTCAGTAACTGTTGCGAACACTAGGGTTAAAGATCAACTTAAGAGGAGATGGAGTTATCTATTCTGCAGAGTCATCATCGAAAGATCAAGGACTTTATCATAGGAGACCCATGATGATCTAGGCCGCTAGTCGTAACGCTCTGCCTTAGAATACCGCCTTAAACCCCGGTCGTAGTGACAAAATACCTGAGAAAACCATGGGAGAACACGATCCTAGAAATCCACCGGAGAACGCTGCTTGGGAACAACGTCTGAGAACACCATCTGACAACATTGAATGAGAGAACCGTCGGGGAACACCGCCAAGGAACACCGTCGGAGAATACCACCGAGGAACACCGTCGGAGAATACCACCGAGCAACACCGTCGGAGAACACCGCCTAGGAACACCGTCGGAGAACACTGCCAAGGAACACCGTCGGAGAACACCGCCAAGGAACACCGTCGGAGAACACCGCCAAGGAACACCGTCGGAGAACACTGCTAAGGAATAGCGTCGGAGAACACCGCCAAGGAACACGGTCGGGAACTATGGTTTGACAATACTATATATCATTGACAATCTGAGCTCCATTTGTCCTAACCTTTATTATCCAAACATAAAACTTCAATGATACTTTTACCTACCCTAAATAAAACTAATTTGTTCTTTTGAATGAGGACATCAAATGTGTTTATTTATGTGACTGAGTTTGAGTTGAATACAACAGAACTGCATCTCTTGTTTGTCTGTTCAAAACAACAATGCCCCATATCACCTATTGAATTCCTTTCTCGGAAGAAATAGTAAAACTCACCTACTAATCTTCTGGGTAGGAATTAAAAGTGCCACGACCAGTTTACAATCCCTGTAGAACTTGATTTAATTAGTTTAAAAGCTACCACAGATGAACTGCATATTGCCCCTTAGTTTCGGAATAGTTTAAAATTGCTCCAGGGAAAGATCAGAACGATACCATATCCATTCTTTTAAGACTTATAGCTGACTTATATGATTGGTGAAGAAGAAGGGATTTGAAATAGTTTGTATATGAAAAGGGGCGATACCTCAGATCAGGAGGGGAGCGTACCTAAGTACCTAGTAACTGACTGCAAGTGCAACGAGAGGAAATATTCGTCTTTTTATTCGTAAGGGCTATATGAGATAAGAACATGCCACCTAAACGTTAATAAAATTCATGTGTCCACATACAACTCCAAAAAGACCCTAATATCACGAGAAAAGGGGCAGGTGCTACATAGCAGCATCAATGTAAGCGCCTGTTATGTGGCAAATGTCTTGCTGGATTTTTTCCGTTTTGGACACATTTCCGTAAAATCTTCGCAAGGGTTCTGTCTAGGATTGCAGCTTTTACAATTAAACTCCTCTTGTATTACTGCATAAGGCAATCGTAAAGTATGCAATGGCGTAATTACTACCATATAAATTTGTTCTGTTATGTACAAAATAGGAGGAACACATGTATCACGAGACTGCTATTTACATCCTAGATCACTTTCGGTGCACTTGGCCGTTGGATTAAATGACACACAACAGAAACCGTTTAAGTGGAAATAGCTGTGAAAAGTGGAGGCGTAATTGGATTGAAACCTCTACATTCCAGTTCCTCTCGGACGCCTTTATTTGTTAGTCAGTAAATCATTTGTATAAACTCAATTAACTGATCGACTTCCTCAGCGCTGCTAGACATCGTATCTTGTCGAAGGAAGAGAATTGGTTTGGTTTGTGCAATGGTTTACCTTTACCCTATAAAGTATATTTTCATGGCCTTTCCTTCATTTCATAATATGACGTCTGTCCCACATGTATTAGCTGAGATAAGAAATTGATATTTCAAAAGGCAGCCGATTAGTTTTTTAGATATCTATTAAACTAGAGGAGGTAGAAAACGAAATGCCGAATTGAATACTACGGCTTTTCGAACCAACGACACCGTTCAATATTCTGGGACCCACTTGAATCTTTTTCCTTGCATAGCCCTCTTTGCGATGAATATTAGACGTAAATGTGCTAGCCCCTTGCGTTAAAATCACTTTCAAAAAGATGAATCAAAATAACGCTTCAGACGAGGTTGGGGCTATGCTAGGTTTCGGCTTAGACACTCCTTCGGCTCTATCATGCCTTTTGGTTGAAAACTTGTGTTAAAACTCGGACGCCTTGAAGGATTTAGAGGTTATCTCATCTAGTTCTTGAAAATAGGCTTTAATTTAAATTAGTCCAATGAGTAGCTCAAGTTTCTAACTATTACCTTGCGTTAATTGCTGGAAGATAAGAACTTACCCTGAGTGCCATCTCTTACAGGAGTAGGGGCTGAAGCCCCCTTTTCTGCCTCAGCTTCTCAAATTCAGGAGGTTACGGGGTCTTAGCTACGGTACCCTAAAATGGCTTGAAGCCAGGAAAAGTAAAACTAACGGTGCTAAGCTATCTAAGATTTTATGATTTGCTTCTTTTGAAAAAAGCTTGTTTAAGATATAAAGCATCAACATGACACATAGCAAAATAGGTGTTGCAATCCTCAGAATGGAATTGTTCCAGAGAGTGGCGTCACTAACCTTAAAAACGTGTGGGTGGTTGATGAATTTCCATTCCTTTTCGCACAATAAGACGTGGTAATGGCAATTTACTTCTTCCTATTCGACACCCACTTTATTTCTCATCTGATTTGGGTGAATTAAAAACTTGATCTTTGAGACAAGTGGCGGGTTTGTCCAGGTCTGCAGCCCATGTTGCTGATTTAAGCGGCATGCGCCACCTCTCATTTGCCTCACATCAACTTCTTAAAGCAACCAGCAACTTAGAGTTTCAAAACGTGCAGTACCCTACTTAGTTTTGTAATTTTGCACTAGCTGAATGATTCAGATTGTGCCAAATTGTCAACGGATGATTGCTCCCTTATTTTAGGGAGGGTCATATCTGTGTATTATTTGTAATTTACAATGTTCTTGTATCAGTTTTCATCAAAGAAAAACGTGGTCGTGCAGGAAGAAAAAGACTAATTTTATATGAGGCCATTTTGAGCAGTCCATACGACGTTAGCTCATGCTGATAGGTTCAAGAAACGCAAGACTGATTTGACACCCCTAATTTCATATCGTCCGTTCCAATACACAACCAGGTATGAAGTTTATTGGTACTGTTGCCAATTTTCCTTCACCATATGCAAACGGATTTAGTTATAATTTATAGCACGTAATCAAACGCAAAGGCTGTTGCCAGGAGTGTATTGATGTGGGAGAACATTAGACTATTACCCCCTCTCATAGAATGACAAAAGAATTTGGTAGCCGAATTTTGTCAAGGTCTACAAAACGAAGGTCATGACACTCCAATGACACAGAGGACCAAACGCATGGACTCCATTTTGGGTCTAGCTGGACCCAGTTTTGAAGCTACGGTGTATAGTGAACGACCGTGTCGGTGAAGTGTTGATGTCGTGTAGAATATAATCGGACAGAGAACGTAAATTTGTAGTTGTTTCAGCAAATTAAGTGGTCAAATTACCAGCCAAGTTACTGCAAAAGGCTGTGTTGAATAGGGAAATTCATGTTGTTGATTTGTGAGTGTCGTTTAGCTCGTGGAGTGAGTAACTGGGCCTTTTGGGATATGTTATTGCCAGCGAGGATAAGTGAACAATGTCAATATATGATAAAAATAAATATTCTTACGCTGTGTTCCTTCAGTACAAGAGGCAATCACAGTGACTGGAAATTCGATTTCCACTGTGATGTTGATATTTCATTCATTATCAAAGTTGTCACCAGGACTGATCTGCCTTGATATCCTTATGAACGAGTGATAAAACAAAGTTGCCTTTGCTTTTCTCGTTGTCTTGTAAGAAGTTGCAGTCTCGCGGGAAATGCTGTTTAAAGTAAAATAGGACTCAAAATGGCGCCCAGTCATTGGTTGTGACGTCACACACGGTTGAGTGTCATGACCTGTATTTTGTAGACTTGGAATATTGCTAACTTCTTGTATAACATGTTGTGATAATTGTTGCAAAATAGGCTTTCGCGGCAATAATTTGTTTAATTTTTTTTCTGCAGCTGCCCTAGCAGCCCCCCCAGACAATGCCTCAGGACTTTCGCCCTTGGTCTGGCCCCTTTCAAGTACTTTTTGGGTGCTCACTTGGCTGCTGCTTCACCCCCCTTGATCTCTAAAAGGCTCCACCACTGGTTTACCTTAATAAATCGAGAAGTAAAGCAATGGACTTGATAAGTTGTTGACTATAGACTTCCTACACCTTGTGTCTGATAGGGTAGAAACGGTTAATAAACCAGAGTCACAGTACGTAGAAGCTTATTATACAATGATTCAAGAGGGAATGAATAAGTAGAATGTAAGGTTAATGGAGTTTTATACTGAACTAAAGAAAACCAGGAAGTATCAAAAGGGTAGCCGGGAGTACCTGTTAGGCCTATGCCGAAAGAAAAATGCAACTTTAAACTTCCATGATCAATTTTTCCTAATTCTCAGATCCCAGATACGGGTTGAAACATTACAGTAAACCTACCTATACTGAAGCAATTCCGATCGCCTAAGAGAGACAGGAAAATCTGTCTGTTTGCTAACGCCGGTAACATACGCCCATTGTCCAATGGGTAAAAGTGCTGACACGTTTGGCTCCCAATGCTTTCATTCGGCAGTAAGATACATAGAGATAGATCTACACCAGAGAATAAACTATTGACGTAAATAAGATATTCTCTGTGAACACTTTAGGTTAATACAATAAACAGAATAAAAGCTAGGCTTACCTTGACTTGAAATTTTCTGATTTCAGAGAATTGATAGTCAGAAATACCATATCAGCTGATCCATTCATCAACCTCCATCCTCATATTTTTTCAATTCGAAATCTTGTTATCCAACGTGAAAGATAAATTCATGCTTAAAAGAAATGAAAATCTTTCTAAGAAGAAAGGGGAAATCCCTATGTCTGTAGTAAAGCCTTTTAAAAGAATATTCTATAGCGATGATAAGAAATTCTCTGACCCGTTCTTGCAAGACTGCTCATGCGTACCGTCGTCAAAATTGTGCAAGGCCGCCCACCGCTGCCATGTATATCGCCGCCCAATACTTAACGTTTCTGATCAAGGTTTTGGACTGTTTCTGCTTTGTCCAGAGGATAACCTTTAAATATCCTCTGCTTTGTTACCTAGCAAACCAAACCGGATTTCATAAAAGGTAGATTTTTCGTCACCACTTTGGCTCCTATTCGGCAATTTATCGCCCAAACTGGACACACTTGAAGGGGAAAGTTTCGAAAATCCTTCTCCGTGGATTCCTTTGTTCCTTGATAATTGATTCCAGTTTCTGTTTAATAGGATAACAACAACACCTCGATTGCTCTGAGAAGCAGATCAACACCAGTTATTCTGGAGAGCTGTCCAAGAAGACTACATAAGAGAGGGCTTTGCGGGAAAAACAGGTGAGTCTACAGGCATTTGCTATGTACTGTATCTATGATCTTTTTGCAAAAGAAACACATATGCAAAAGGCATCCTATATACTCACATATATATACTTGTATGTATGTATATAAATATATATGAATTGACAGATAAAAAGATGTTATGTTGAAGAGATACATGTTTCAATAAAATCGCATTAAAATATTACTTCTCACAAGGAGTGAAAGGTAGAACAGCATTTCTCATAAAGGGAACCAGGGCTCAGTGCCCGCTAATATTGTACAATGGAAGGAAGATCATCACAACAAAAAGCAAGATGCGGTGAAATTGGGGCATAAAAGCATAATTTATCTGACTGTAGCCTTGAAATAGAACTATGCAAATGTAGGCATAATCTTGTCAACTCTGCTGCGATATTTCCCGGTTACAGATGATCAACCAGTTCCAAAGTGAAAGCCTCACGTATCACAAAGAAACAAGATGATTGATTGGTATCTCTCCGACTGTTGAAATCAAGTAGACACAAGGCACATGATATTGGTGGAGGGTTGACAGGAAGGTAACCGAGGAAGACATGGCGTGAAGTGACTAAAAATGATCTTAAAGAAAGGGAGGGATTACAGGGCCGTAGCTAGAAGTTTTCCCGAAAGAGGGGGCGTTAATTTGCTGAATACACTGTACTACTTACTTTTTTGAGACACGGATATTTTTTGCCACGCGTAAAATCGTTGTTTGTCATTTGTCAATGTGGCCTATGCCGATTTATCATAAGTAAATTGTAGCCCTTGCCGTGTCGTAAGTACGACCAATGTAACGCCATAAGATATGAAATAAAAATGGACTTTGTTGGCTTTAAATATGACGCTTTTGAGACTGATACTTGGGGGCAAATCCCCCCTTGGTCCCCCGGCTAGCTACGGCCCTGGAGTAAGGAACTATGGACACATATGGGCCAGATGGCAGTTCTTCCATGGTCAAGTCACATGGCGAAGAGAGACTGGTCTCCGAAATTGCGTAGAGCTAGATGTCAATGTTGTCCGGTGGAGTATTGGGAGCTCATTTGGCGACTAGAGAAATAGATCATGTAGTAAACGGGGGTTACTTTGCTCAGGTGGTAAAGCGCTCGCCGTGAATGCGTAAGTCGCGGGTTCGAGACCCGTTGGTGACATACTGTTCTATTTCTGTGGTACCTATTCAAACTTAAAATATTGCAATAACTTCAATTCCATTGATTCTTTCGGTCCCATTGTTTACAGTTTGACTATTGTCCCCCGGCAAGTTTACTTGGGGCTGCTAGGTCACTAAGTGCAAAAAATATGAAAGTAATAATGAAGATGAAGAATGCGTGCATGTTGATAATACTTACATATTGTGTAAATAATAATAATGATTATTTTTATAATAATCATAACGACAATAGAGTCAAAGCTGCAGTCTTTATCATGATGCTGCCAACACGAATTCGCTGGTGTCTTTGTAACTCTCAAGACAAGGATCGATAAGGATATGGGGGGGGGGGAGGGGGGCTTACAACCTTAACTGTTGTATTCAACAAGACATATACTAAGTTGCTTCCTATCTTCCACCTTATTACTACAATAGTTAACTTAGACCAAACATATATTGTGTGAAGTGCAGTAGAAATGAGAGTGGGCAGATGACTTTTGCAAGCAAGGGTCGAGGATAAGTGCGTGAAAAACAACAAGAGGACCACTTCTTATTATATTTGTTGGACAAAGCATACGGTTTACGGCATTATTATATGTAACTCAATAAGCATAAAATAACCACCAGCAACCTAATTTTTCCATTTCGCTATTGGCTTCATCGATGCCATTTTCTTTATATAAGTTTTCAGGTATACACACCAGTAATCATGAAATACATGGCACAGAAATGAATAAACATGAAATGGAAATGGCGCTGGTGGGGATTGAACCCAGGTTGCTCGGGATCGACTTTTCGAACTGTCGACTGTACTATTGCACCATTAACTGCAGTGGTAAAGTCGGCGTTTTTCGGTGTGGGAGATCCTATGCTCGTGTGTTTATCGCAGCAAAGCGGAACTAGTTTACCAAAAGAAAAAGCGCAAATGGGAAAGCATTAAATGTCAAAAATTCAATAAGAGCTCTCACTGATCCTTGATACAAACACAAATGTGCTGAAACGCTGATAGAGAAGAACGTTTAGCAGAGACAAATACAGACATTGGAGTTCTGCCATTATTTACAAGCACGTGTACGATAATTTGATGACCATAATCTGAAATCTATCCAGGAACCGAATTCCTAAGATTATCACTAGCTCACTAGTTTTGTTAACAAGGTCCTCTTCCTCCTACAGATTCGTGAAATGCCCTGCAGCTACAGGAGCAGGTGGCCAGTAGTCTTAAAGTTGATGGGAGTATGCAAATGACGAATGTTGTGTAAACACCCTCTTTTACGGTGCCGTTTGCACAGATTAAAAATGGTTACTAAATTCTTTCAACAAGTTATTAAGTTCAGATAAGCTTGTCATTAGATTGTTCGGAGGAAACCAAAGTGAGGTAATGGAAGGCGATACGACACATGAAACTCCTGTAAACGATAAATAGGACTTTGTTACTGGGGTATGATACAATGATACAAGGTTAACCTTATCAGAACTACAAGTTCTGTTATCAGTAGCAGCCCTGTTCGCACAATGCAAAAGGTGGAAACTATTTTATAACGTATCAAGAGTAATAAACCGAAGACAAAAGTCGCTATTTGAAAGCTCATCTTTAAAAACATATTTCAGTGAATGCCCATGATCGCGACAAGTACACTCGGTCAAAATTAATGATAGAATCGCAAGTTCTAATATCAGATAGTAGATCAAGAAGGATCTTGAAACCAAATTGATTTCTTTGCAGCTTCTGTCCTCATCTTTCCAATTTGCAGCACGGCTGTACCGCCCCTTGTCTCGTACCCGTGACTAATTGATTCCCAATTGGATCGGAAATTTCGTATCTGAGCTCCGTGCAAACATTTGAATAGCATCACTCTTATTTTGCAATTTTTGTGCTTTGATGTGCACATCAATCCACTATCTAGACTCCTCTTTACAAGTCGATGGATAATTTTAGTGATTCTTCTTGAATGCTTCCTATTTCTTGCCTATTGTATTTGAAATTTGTAGAACTGATTTATAGTGATGAAGCATTTTGACAAATAAATGCTTTGTATATCGATTCTTCTTAGAATCTATGGTCTAATTCTGTTGAAAAGTTTAATTTGTGTTCCTTTAATTTTCAAAATACTTCGTAAATGCTATTTCAGATTCGAGTAAGGATATAAAAGCACCGTTCCAAGATAAATTGTATCCGATCACAAAGTGTATGAATTTGGCACCCGAATATATTTTCAAATCACTCTAGGGGTGTTGGCTTTAAGCAGTAGCGAGTAGCATGGTCTCGGTTTCCGCCTTTTTCAAATTTATGACATGGTTGTCGTTCTGTAATAAATTTACAATATTTGCCATGGTTTCTATGAGAGCTTTCTCAATTTAAGTGATGCTTTTTGGTGGTATTTAGCACATTGTCATCCGCTGACATCTGAATTGTACGTTTAAAAATAATTCCGTCCCGTAAGATAGTTATGACGAACTATAGAGGTCCTGGTGTTGAGCCACGAGGTACTCCATATTTGTCTACTTGACCTGCAGATTTTACGTTTCCAGACTAGAGACACTGGTAGTTTTCGATGATTGGATCCAAGGATAACTCCGTACCGGGAATACCGTTGTAGGGAAGTTTTTTTCAGAGTAGATCGAATATTCAACAGTGACGGCAGCTTTGTGTAGATCAACAAAGACTGCAAAAGTTACTTTTCCATCATCCATTTAACGACGAATAGTGTACATCTGCGTGTTGTCTGCAACTAGTGTAAGCTCGGTATTATACGTTTTGAAACCAACAGGCCAATATTTACGATTTTGTTGAGGTACAACCTAAGAGGACATGGAAGCTTTTTAATGTTTTAATTGCACGTTTCCATTGAGCCTTCAGCAGTCTTCTCTCACAATTTGATAAGTTTGTTACTGATGATGATAAGAAATTTTGTTTTTACAATCAACCGTTATTTCAACATTTACTCCACCTCCACTTATAACCTTCTTATATTTTAAACTGTATACTTTTCGTTATTAACTTGCTCCTTATGGTTATCCCATCAAGTTTGTTGATTCATACTTCAGTGATGTTTTGGGTACGTTGTTTACACCAGTCCCGGTATTTCAATTATTCCACATAAATATTTTAAGTTTTGTCTTATCTTTCACGGGTAAGTACTCTTTGGAAACCAGAACGTATGTAAATAAGCTTTGTTCTCCATCCTTTTCACATTTAAACTTACGCTTTGTCCTCTTCCCCCCTCCCGTCTCCTCTGCACCTTTTTCCAAGTAAAGGACAGTTTTTCCAAATCACTGCTAGCTGATGCTGCTTATAAATTTCAGTGTCGTTGCCACAGTGCAACACATTAGGGTCAGACTATTCGTTGCTTGCTCAGAGGCCTTGCAAATCATTTGGAAACCTCGGCCGTTGCTTGTAATCGCCACTCTCCTATTCGCCCGATCATTCTATAACATTCAATCTAACTGTCTTCAAAACTCTTACCCATATACTGAATCTGATTAGATATCCTCACCATCCGCCTCATCCTAGGATTCTCTCCTTGTCAAAGAAAGTCTCCTTCTTCGACACGAATGGGCGTTCATATATTAAAAGTGATATTTTCTTTAGAGCCAGACCCTTCAAGTTAGACGTACTAGCTTGTCAGCATCACTGATCTCTAAAAAACACTGGATCGAGCATCTTCCGTCTCACAATGAGGTCAGTCGTTGGACGCCATTTCAGTCC
>JAAAKL020009558.1:0-15005 GCA_010016065.2 Carybdea cf. marsupialis auct. non (Linnaeus, 1758)
AAATAATAGCTGTTACTACAATCCCTAATAAAAGCTGTTACAACAATACCTAATAATAGCAGATACTACAAAGCCTAATAACAGCTGTTACAATAATACCAAATAATAGCTGTTACTACAATGCCTTACAGAAGCTGTTACAACTATACCTAATACTATCTGTTCCTACAATAACTGATAATAGCTGTTACTACAATACCAAATATCAGCTGTTATTACAATAGCTAATAATAGCGGTTACTACAAAACCTAATAACAGCTGTTATTACAGAAGCCTAATAATAGTTGTTACTACAAGGCCAAATATGAGCTGTGACAACAATACCTTATCACAGCTGTTACAAGAATACCTAATACTATCTGTTCCTACAATTGCTAATAAAATCTGTTACTACAATGCCTAATATAAGCTACGACAACAATAACTAATAAAAGCCATTACTACTATGGTAAATAAAAGCTGTTACTACAATGCCTTACAGAAGCTGTTACAACAGTAGCTAATAATATCTGTTACTACAATACCTGATAATAGCTGTAACTACAATACCTAATAACAACTGTTACTACAATACCTAACAATAGCGGTTACTACAAAGCCTAATAACAGCTGTTACTACAAGGCCAAATATAAGCTGAGACAACAATACCTTATAATAGCTGTTACTACAATAGCCAGTAATAGCTGTTACCACATTACCTAATAAAAGCTGTTACAACAATGCCTCATAAAAGTCAATGCTATAATGCCTAATAAAAGCTAACACCAAAACCCAATAATAGCTGTTTACTACAATACCTTATCATAGCTGTTCCTACAATGGCTAATAAATTCTGTTACTACAATGTCTAATATAAGCTATGACAACAATACCTAATAAAAGCCGTTACTACTATGGCAAATAATTGCTGTTACTACAATCCCTAATAAAAGCTCCGACAACAATACCTAGTAAAAGCTGTTACTATAATGCCTTACAATAGCTGTTACTATAAGGGCAAATAAAATCTGTTACAACAATGGCTGATAAAAGCTATGGCAACAACATGTAATAATAGCCGTTACTACAAAGCTTAATAACATCTGTTACAAAAATGGCTAATATAAGCTGTGACAACAATACCTAATAGTAGCTGTTACTACACTAGCTAATAATTGCTCTTACTACAATACCTAATAATAGCTGATACTACAATAGCTAATACTAGCTGTTACTACAAAACCTAATAAAAGCTGTTACTACAATGCCTTACAATAGCTGTTACTACAATGGCTAATAAAATTTGTTACGACAATGCCTAATAAAAGTTGTTACTACAATGCCTAATAAAAGATGTCACAATAATACCTAATAATAGCTGTTACTACAACAGCAAATTATAGCTATTACTACAATACCTAATAAAATCTATAATGCCTTATAATAGATGTTACTACAATGCCCTGCAATAGCTGTTACCACAATGCCTAATATAAGCCGTGAAAACAATACCTTATAGTAGCTGTTACCGCAATAGCAAATTATAGCTGTTACTACAATGCCTTACAATAGCTGTTACTTCAATGCCCTACTATAGTTGTTACTACAATACTTAATAAAAGCTGTTGTTACAATACCTAATAATAGCTTTTATTACTATACCTAGTAAAGGCTGTTACTACAATGCCTAATAAAAGTTATTATCGCAACGCCTAATAAAGGCTGTTACTACAATGCCCAATAGTAGCTGTTACTGCAATGCCTAATAAAAGCTCTTACTACAATGCCTAATAAATACTGCTACTACAATGCCTAATAAAAGCTGCTTCTCCATTGCCTAATAAAAAGTATTACTGCAACCCCTAATAAAGGCTGTTACTATAATGCCTAATAAAAGTTGTTACTGCAATGCCTGATAAAAGCTGTTATTACAATGCATAATAAAGGGTGCGCCAACAATTCCTAACAATACCTGTTACTACAATGCCTAAAAGTAGCTTTTACTGGCATGCCAGACTCGTGTGTTTTGCTCCGGCCTGTATTTCATCAATCCCGCCTGTTTCCTATCCATAAGATTCTCTAAAAAATTCTCTGGCACATTACATTTATTATTGTTTTCTGGTTCTTGTCAATAGATTGGATTTGTTTATATATGTTATTCTTCATTATCGAACATGATAAGAAAACATGCAAAGATGTAAACCCGTCATTGGTCGTTGAAGATTTCTTAGTTGACAAGAAGGAAATTTATTTAATGTAAATATCCAGATGATTATCTAAGTTAACTTTGCTCATAGTTTTTAGAAAGTTTGTTTATACCCTCCACTCTACTTCAGACCAATCAACGCTACCTACGTCAATGTCAATATTGTTGGTGTCAAGTTGGTATGCCTAGAAGAAGAGAATTCAATAATTGCTAGTCTTTATCCTGACAAATTCTAGGTCAAAAGCTTATCTCGATGATAAAAATCATGCACTACACGTTAGATGCAAAGTCCAAACAAGGTTGACATGTCGTCATTATCTAGTTTGATGAAAATGATTGCCCAAACGAATGATGTATCTCTTTAACAGTAACTCAATCACACTTTTTTCTCTTTACAAAAAATGATATGCTGAAGATATTTCAAAAATTTGGAGGAGATGTATGTAATGCCACTTTGGAGAAGCAAATAGATGGTGGAATATTTTATCCTCTCGACAACTGCATAAACATGCGGAGAACTCCAGAGTTAAGTTTACGTTTGGATCGTAAAACAGATATTATTGTTTGTATAGTCTTCTAGTTGTACCATTTGCAGTAATTGAGTTTGAGAGGCGGTGGAGTATGGAGTACCTCTTATTCTTTCTGTAATGGCATATATTAAAATCGCTTTATTCAAAGCTTCAAGGGGATGAACGAGTGCGCAATGGCCCACCTATACATCTCATACTGATTCCGCAGTTACTCTGACCCTTTCTAATCACTTACTTAAGGTAATGTGCTGGATATATGATTTGGCTCAAATTTAGGTTCAGGTCATATCCACCCCAACACCAAATTACATTAAAAGGGTTTCAGGGCCGTGGTTTATCAGCGGGTATGATATATTTGACTGGGATGATTTTGGTTAGAAAGGTACTGCTAAGCAACTGATCATTTACACTGCAGGATACCATTTCAAGCCCCTGATGATTGCAAGACAACCTGTGCTTTACTAGGACGTAATAGCTTAGCACATTAATAACCTTTTGGTTCAATATAAATAAATAAGCGAATAGACACCCCATCGTAGTGATCACTATCTATTTGTATTTGAAGTTATAATATGAGAAAGTGGAAGCAGCAATGTGCTGAGATGATTCTGTCTGAAGTGACAATAGACAGCACGGCAGTTTCTAGGACTGAATGCATTTGATATTACAGATCAATTAATTATTGATAGTAGACAGTGAAAAGCTCTGCTATGAACTGCTGTTCAATCAAGATATTTGTGTAAAAAGTGAAAGCAAGTTAACGCAAGGCTTAATAGGTCCAGAAGGCCATACTTTGGGTGAGGATTGAGGGGCTCATGTAAATGATTACCAAGGATAATGGGATAACCTCCTTAAGAAATGACTGCTTTCTGGTTGGATACAACTGACCGGTTGGCGGATCCTATTAATGGGTCGACGGATCCAACTAACGAGTTGCCAGACCCAACTGACGGGTTGGTGGACCTCATTAACGGGTCGATTGGTAACAATCATGCCTTCAGGTTTACGTTTATGCCAGTATGATAAAATCGAAGATTTTGCTAACGCTATGTTAAACCAGACATTTTAAAACTCAGTTTTAATATCTCTGGTTAGACTTTAGGAATGAAAAAGACTTCTAGGGCTTGTCTTCCTTCTTATATTGTCTCTTAAACTGCACAACATGTACCAAATTTGCAAAACATTTCTCTAAAATGATGAACAATTTCCATCTTACGTACTACGCAGTTGTTCTTTTACTGGAGTGGGAACATGAATTACCCTGTAACCTTTAGAGAAGCAATCCTCTCAGGCCAAGATGATATAAATCTCGGAGAGTAAGCCTAATATACCTCGCAAACAAAGCTGTAAATCTTGATAAACTGTCATTACACCTTACATGGATAGAAAGTGCACAAACCGTAAAATAAAGATAGCTTTTAATTGACTTCTGCGGTTTTCAATTTATTCTTATTCTCTTTTCTTATCTCCATGTTTTGTGCTTTTTTACTTCTACCTACTACCTTGCTTCGTTCTCTATATCATAAAAACAATTAATTATTTCTTGGATAAAAAGTGTATTTTAATCATAATCTTATTATCTTCTATCTTCTATCTTCCATCATTTGGGGATTGTGTATCAAGTTATAAAAGTACAGTTGAAAGAGGTATTCATTACCAAATGGTATTGTTGTTCACGCACCACAACATTGTGTCTATGTTGAGGAAGGCAAAACACAGCACACATTGTGCAGTTGCCGTGGATCATTGTAATACTACAGTAATTGGCTTATTGTGTTAATTCAAAAGTGGTCCCTTGTAAGTTGAAAGTTGTCAGTAAGTAGTGCAAGGCACTGAATTGGCATTCAATGAGTAGTGATTTACCAACCGTTGCTAAGCCTAAGAATGTAGAATTCGACCAAATATCCAACCAACAAAGCAGATATCTCTTAATCCAGCTCACAGTTACGCTTCTCATCATAAAGTTAGAGGCCTTTCATTCCTTGTTGTCATTGTACGTTTTTGAGAGCATAAACGTCCTACTTAGCCTAAGGGTTAAATTGTTGTGCTATCCGTATAGTAAACTTGCTCATAATGTCTTCGATTGAAGCAATCAACTTAAGCCTCTTCTTGCACACATTAAACAATCTCAGGTCTCCTTTTCTGTGTAGACCCACTTATAACAGCTGGTTACCCGTTCTAAGATCCCAGCTCCGAAACAAAGAGTCTGAATAGGAATAATTGTTATGGTGTTAAAGATGGGCAGTTGACTATCCAAGTGGGTTCTAAACCGCCCGTCAGCCTTCCTTAAGCTGCCCAATTCTGGACTTCAAGCTCCTTCATATGGTCCCTATTCACACTTTAATACCTATATTGGGCGCGATAGAAACTGAAAAGGTCATCAGACTTGAAATTTCCTAAATTTGGGTTCGTAAGCTCTGCTTATTTTGTTTAGACCCACTCAGGGGTTCTGGTTACCATATGTTAGCGACGTGGCAACTCATCTTCAAAATGCGACAAACAGATATTATGTGTGCTGACGTAATCAGGTGTCAGAAAATGTCCACTTCCTGTGACAGAAAACTCTCTAAGCATCTCAAGCTATGTTTAGCCGTACAAAATGTAACTGCCAGTAGAATGTTTGAAGTATTGAATTGGTCTGGGTACTGTGCTACAACACTGTTGAAGAACTAGATACGAAGTAACATTTGAGGCACGAGACTAGGAGCGTTTGACAGAGCAAGGAATGAAGCTGGACCCTACCCTAGCACTAGGACTTGCTTTTGACAATTACGATAAATTTGTAGAGCCACATAGTCCAAAAGGTACACTGCATTACACTGCAGATATTACTTATCAGAACGTAAACTACACTACAACAGCAGAAAAACAACCTATTCATGACTCAGTAGAAGATGTGGCTTTGCCACAGACCTCTGACAAATTGGGATCAAATATCTAATGTTATAGGAGAAGAAGGCGCCTGTACGAACCAAAGTGTTTGGAAATAGCTCCTTCAGGAGAAGCCAAAGCTAATCACTTCAAGATACCTGCCACTAGATGACCCACTGAGGAAATGTACTTCACCCTCGTACCAAAGAGCCGTTGAGGTGGATCTACTATGGATGATGCCCAGGTTTATATCTCGGACGGGAACATCGTCGTTGGTGGTATGAAATTCGGCGATATTTGTAGACACTGGAAATGTCCAAAAGATCCGGTACCTACCGTAGATCAATCAGTCACCAACATGTATGTAAGTTGTCAAGGAAACAATGGAAAGGGCGGAAAAACTTGCCGCAGAATGGTGGGAGAACTCAAATGATGCCATAAACGACTTTGCTATTGCAAAGGTTTTCATGTAACTGTAGGAAATAGAGAAGTCAAAATATGATAATATATTTACCTACCTTGGTGCCTTTCATGTGGAAATGGCTTTCTTCAAAGTGTTAGGTAAATACATGGCAGAAGCTGGAGATTCGAACATTTTGAAAGAATCGAGAGTTCTTGCGAGAAGGCTCTCTGACATGTTTCCTGCTCTGGAAAGTTACAACCATTGCAAAAGAATTGCTATGGCTATGGAAATTCATCATTTATGGGCATTTCTGCCTGAGTATCAAGATGGTGGTATAGAATCTACCCTTTAACATGAACTGGCGTTGGTTAGTGAAAACAACAAACTTGATAACTTGCCCAATGATTTACAGAACATTATTCAGGAATGCAAAGCATGCAGAAGTGACAAGAAAAGAGGGAAACATGGGCTGACAGCACAGTATTGGCTGGGCAATACCGACGTGTTAAAAATATATCTCCAAATTTCTAGAAGCAATCAAAATGGTGACCTGTCTCTGTAAATTTATTGCCTTCCAAGGCTGGGATGCTACTTCTTTGCTTTTAATCGCCTGAATTATGCCTACTGGATCGGGAAATTCCAGATCAATCTTCTGGAACTGGAAAAACATCATCCATACTTGCACTAGGAGTTCACTAATGGTTGCTTATTTATTGAACAGAACGAGGAAAGCATTTTGTAAAACTCCAATAGATTTAATTATTCGGCAGACTATTGATGTAGATGCTGCCAGTCAGAAGAGTAGCATTCAGGCGATGACCAGCGCAATATCTGCTCGGCAGAGGTGAGCTGCAAGTCACTTCTTGTGTACTAATATCATATCCAATCTGTTGGAGGATCTTGGTATGGTGGTAAAGGAGGACGTTGCTAGCGACTTAAAACCCAGTCGTTAAAAAGATATAGCAGGGATGTTTCACAGCTAATCACAGCAATTGAGGAAACTCTTAATCCGTTCCTAACATCTATGGAGAAAATGATTCTGTACAATACTGGTTATGGGTAGCCAGTTTCAAAGGATACAGAAGAATCTTTGCTTCATGTAGAGAACAACGGAATACAATTGCGAGAGAAATTCATTGCCGAATGCATTGCTTACTCAAGTACTGACATACACACAAACTCTAGTTCCTCTTGCTTTCTTCCACGTAGATAGGATGATGCAAAAGGCCTCAAAGCCGAAGTTGATGATGAGTTACAAAACTGTTCTAATCCAATTTTCAAAACTTCCGAAGATACAACCATTGGGGACAGTATGTTCTTTTTTCATTTGTGTACAAGACCGTTTGAAGATGATCGTTGACATAGTCAGATATATCTTAAGATGCCTTCGTATGTTTTGTTTTTGGCTGGATCGTAAAGCAATCTTTTAAAGATTGTGCGAGAGATACACCAGCAGGCTCTGCTGACTGCAGGAATTATTATGAAAATGCCGGTCCCCTTCAAACAGACCAATCAATTTGGCTTCTGCTTTACGTAGTGACGGCTTCAAGACTTCGTTAATCGAGTTCTTGTTTTCTTAATGGGAATATTCGTCTATTGCAGCCATCCCAAAGAATAAAACTGTTTACGTCACCTGCAGGAAAGTGTGCTTCTTGTTGACGCAAAAAACCATCATGTGAAGAAAGATATACAGCAGTATTTGTTTGACACTCACGAAAAAGCTGACTCAAGAACGCTGAATCCCATAAAGAGCTTATAATGGGACAAAAATGTTGTCTTAAGAGCAAATGACAATAATCGCTTATCATTGCTCTTGCAGACATAGATAACATGGACCCTTTCCTTAATGTATGGTGAGAGGTCGGTCTTAATTCATCAAATGCTTTGTGGCTTCTTTATATCAATGAAATTGGAAGAGAACTTGGTGCCGAGTAATGTAGTACTGAGTCATGTATGAACGTTTTAAGCATTAACTAGATGCAACTATACAGCTTTATTTAAACGCACAGGAAAAAGTTGCTTAAAAAATTTAGACGCTTTTTAAAATGTTGAGGAGGTTAGGTATAGAAGCAGAAATTACTATGGATGCAGTAAGGATTGCTGAAAAGTTTATCTGCATCCTCTATGGACAGAGGAGGTGCAGATCTGTGGATGATGCCAGGCTAGAAACTTTTTTGAGAAAATACAAGCAGAAGTCTAACAATCCTTTGATCTCTACTGCAAGAAAGATGGATAAGAAAGATGGATGGTAACACACTTCCACCATGCTCTCTCGTGGTACTGGAGAAGTTGCATCCACGAATTACGTGTAATGTATATGGTCACACGTGACCCAATCAAGCCCTCCGAGCTTCAACCCTGAAATGTGCGAATGGGTAAGGAAGGATGGTATTTACAGAATAGTGTGGTTTCAAGGTGATGTCTTACTAATTTCTATAAACGATATCTGTCTCCGAGACAACCGTGAGGAAAATGATGACGACATCGGTAACGATCATGCAGGTTTTGATGACGGTTGTGATGATGACTACAATGATGTCGATGACGGTTGGCAGCTCATGTCTTGTATATCGAGCTCCTTGCTGGACATTTTTAATTTACTCCTATAATATGCTGATCGGAATATTCTTTGTCCTTTAATACATTTTATGCATGTTTAATGCTGTCTTGTCTCAACCCATTTTTGTCAAGAAATGTAAACTTTAAACATTTTTTTCCAATTGGCATGCGCATGTACTTGTATTTCTAGGTAAAAGAAATTTAAATTGAAGGAACTTGGATTTGTCAAGTTCTTGGTACATATTATTATATTTCTTGACTGTTATACTACAAATGTTGACACGGAAACGTTTGGAGGTTAAAGAACCAGGTTATTTAGATTAAGGGTCTGAGCCCAGTTTCACAGTAGTGAAAAACACATTAATATTTTAATCATTATGAAGTACACTTAGAAAAGGGGAGGGAATCCATCTAGGTTGCCATCTACAGTGATCTGGAGCATAACTCATTGCATGAAGTGACTAACCCAAACTTTCAGGTCAGCTGCACCTTTTCAGTTTCTACCGGGCCCTGTGGAGGCAGTAAAGAGAAGTGTGAGTTGGGACCTTATGATTGGGCATGAAGTCCAGGATTGGGAACCTTTAAGAACCCATTTGAATAGTCAATTGCCCATCTTTGACACAATAACAATTATCCCTATTCAGACTCTTATTTTAGAGCTTGAAGCTTATGAAGGGTAACCAGCACTTCTGGGTGGGTTTGCACAATAAAGGAAAGCTGACTGATTCAATTTCAGATGAGTTGCATATTTTCAGTTTGTGTAGTACCTACTGGAAACAATAAAGAAAATTTTGAGCTGGAATCCTATGAAAGGTTATGATACTTTCAATTTGAGTACTTTAAGGGGGGCTAACTGGGGGCCAAAGCTTAGTTTCTTGTTCAGCTGCCCATATTTGACACTAGAACAAAAGGTTCTAACTTCAGATCTGATATTTTTGGTGGGACCTTATAGATAGCCTTGGCCCAAAATTATTGGAATTTAAAGGGGCCATAGCCCACAGTCCCAAGAAGTCTGAGGTGACTGACCATTCCAATCTGACTGAACAGCCCATCTTGATTAACCAATGCGCACCTATTGCTGCTTAGGACCTTAATGCAGGGTATATTTTGCCACTGGCTCTGTGACTAAATCTTTCCTGTTACGGAGACGGGACCACCTACTAAGAAATACTCCAACTACTCATGAAGCAAGAGACGACTCTCAAAGGTCAAGGGCTAAAAATATTAGTCAACATTTAGAGAGAGGCTCCAAAACCGTTCTCTCTTTAAGCATAGTAGGCCTACTACTTGCATAGCTCATAGTTCAAAACTCTAAGTACAGCCAACCTGCACTTCTAAGAGGAAACATAAAAATACTTCTTTCTAAAAATTTACATGATGCACTTTGCCCTCGAACAGCCACTTGTTTGTTATTTGTATGGTTATTCGTTGTGTAGATGTGTAGGGAAATACAACCTCCAACATAGCGTAGGAGGTGGATTGATGTGGAAACCATAACTAAACTTTGATTAAAACAAAGTAAAAGGCTTTTCACGACAGTCCCTGTTGATCAACAGGTGTAACTTCCATAGGGATCCGCACAGTGTATTGTGAGCTAAGAGTAGGTTACATGGGAACTCATAAAAGGAAAACACAAATAGTTTGGCCCATCCCAACAGGAGGCTTATCCTGACTCAAGTGTTATTCAGGATCTAAAACTATTTATTTGTTGTTGTGTAAGCTGCCGAAGAGTTGGAAAATCGTTCAAGTAGTTTGAGTGTCTGAATACTCTTTTAAGATGCTAGTTCAAAAATAGATGACGGGAGCGACAGGATCACTTACACATATATTAAGCGACAGAGAGAAAAAGACTTTTCTTTTCTAACAGAGTAAAAAAAATCGAAATTGAATTGCCTGCTAAAGTTAGCCTTTTGAAAGACTTCGATCAACGTACCTGTCGTCTAAGCACTTAAACTGTTATGGACGTTCTGATATCAAAATCCCATTTGAGACAAAATAACACAAAATAACACCAAAAAACACATTTATACAATATTTTTAAGATTTATTTTCATATTGCATGTAAATTTGAATCTTGGAGTACGCTTTATTGAGGGTATTTCAAGAGGAAAATAGCCATGTATTCTTAAATACCAACTAAGTTTACGTCCGTTAAGACGTTAAGGAAGGTCAAAATACGAATAAATCGTATAACTTGAAAGATCAACTGAGTTGCTTCCTCATCATAAATTAAGGTCACATTTTTCACATTGTGTAGCTCAAAAATGGTTAAAGATCAGCTACCTTTATCCGTAGCACATACAGCAATAAATAGGAGAAGATTTTCATGCATGTTTGAGTGTAGGGATCCGTAGCATACAGCAGACAACGTAATTCAAACCTAAAATTCGATTGTGACTTATCCCAAAGAAAATAACCACAATATTTAGTATTTTCCCTAGCAGTTACAAGAATTGTCTAGCACTATGCTACAGGCAAGCGACATCTATTCACCCCTTCATTACTGTTGCATCACTTTTAATGGTCTATTTTTATTGTTGTTCAAACATATTTCTTCTGGATTTTGAGCGTTGTATGTAGTTACAAGTAATTTACAGACTTACGACACTTTTGAAATTCTGCACGTTGGTTGAGCAAAGAATTTAACAGTGATCTTAACTTGTGTATGAATTGATGCTAGATGAGTAGAAAACATATCCGGGTTTTGTAAACAATGGTGAGACGTTTACGCTTCAAATTAGTCCTTCAGTGTAGCTCTTCCACACAGTGGTTTTATTTATCACAGAAACAGAAGAAGTGGAAGAGCATCGATCGACTGGTACATGTGTTTTTCTGATATCTGCAAGTTTTGATACTTAATATTTGTAAACTCTGGGATAACGAACGATCATGAATGTTTGACATAATCTTTTATTTGTTTTGTCATAGTATTTGCTTGTGTTCTCTTCAGTATTTTTAATTTTAGTATTACTGGATTATAATCGAGAAATAGAGATCCTTGGACATGCTCATTGTTTGATTTAGAGTCTCAGACTTTACTAACAAGTTCAGGGTAATGCTTCAGCAGTTTTGAATTGTTTTGCAAGCTTTTTAACTTATGTGAAGCGATTTTTGAAACTTTTTTTCGTAGAAGTTAACGTAAGCACATAAAACGGCTGCACAGTAAACATTCAAGGAGCAGTTAAACTTACGACTTGTTTCAAACTTACCAAACTAAGTAAAGACAGTTAAAGGAAGGTAAAGAATAGGGTTACTTCAAATTGGTATACAGAATATAAGAAGCAAAGCATAAATGTTCCCATCTCTTCCTTTTTCTTTCATTTTGTCTTTGTGATTTACTTCAAACGGTAACAAATATTTGGTCTGGTCTTTATCTGTAAAAATCCTGTTAGCTTTTCTAAGTCACTGACTTTTAGGTTGGCGTTACCTTCCGCTCTCTCCAGACGACGTTTTTTATGGTTTGAAAAATTTATTATTGCATCGCATCTGCTGTTACAGTCTGAATTAAATCCATATGATCATTTTCAAATCTCATTGATAAGCTAAAGATTTGTGTTGTTTTCCTACCTAATCAGCAGTGGTAACTTTATCACTGACATTATCATCTTTATCATCAACATCCCCAAATTGATGACTTTGGAAAAAATATATTACCAACCTTGGAACTGATATATTGGGTTATCTATAGTAATACGATGTAATCAGACAATTGTTGCCGAAATGTGAAGACAGCAGTACAGTAACGTCTAATAAAGCCAGCAATATGACATTTCATGGTCACATGACACAGAGGGGCTTCTAGCTAAAATTGCGGAGAGCTGAATTGCGATGTCCACCGGTTGAGTATTGGGGCCTAATACGGTGACTAGACAAATAGATTGATGGTACCTTCATGATTAAACTAGCTAAGTTGGAAGAGCGCACGCAGTGTATGCGTGGATCACGACATTACTTCCCGGTGGTAAAGTATTTCCTTTTGCTCTAGTATCTTTTCTAAACAAATATTCAAAAAGTTTCCTTATGGTACAGATTATTAATATTGCACGAAGCAGCGGAACCAGTTTAAGAGATATTTTTGTCTTACACTATTTACAGTACAAAATCGTAAGAAAGGAACACAAAAAGGAACCCAATTGTGTTTTCAAAATAGCCAGTGAGTGTCCGAGGAACTGGTTGGTTGACAGCAAAAGCTCATTGAAAAGATAAGGTCATTTTGTCTAAAAAGAAAAGGTGTTCTTCTTTCCATGTGAACTGATTCCAGAACGGTCAAGAAAAAAGCCAAGCTAGCCTTGTCTTTTATATGGAAGCACTCACCAGTATACATTTTCGCACAGTCTGGGTTTTTGGGCAAGTGCTGTCTGATGGCAGAGTCATATTCGTTAGCAGTGCTTCTGGCTTGATTTAGTGTCTGGATTTTGGCCGAGCTGATGTTGGGCGAATACAGGACGACCATCGCGCTATTAAGAACTGTTCAAAAGAGGAAATAACGCCAGAAATTTTGACTTGTCGGCTTCATCATCAAGAAAAATTTTGCAGTTTTCTAGTGAGACTAAGAAGTGCCCCGTGCATTTAAAACGACCATGAATTGCAAAACTTTGCTTCGATTCGTAAACCAGTTCAAAAAGCCCTTTAATATGTGTTTAGGCGCTATGACTCTATACGTAGTTTATGCCAGTAGGAAAGTGTTCTCACCTAACTACAAAGATCTTGTGCTTTTCACAAGTTGCAGCATTCTTGTATGCTCACTTTCTTCGCAGTCTAAGGCTGGCTTTGTCGGACGCTCGACTTTGAAATCAGTTGACAGAATTAAGCAGCATGTTCCATCATGTATTCGCCAAGTACCAGCTCCTCCAAGAAAACAGTCACCCAAGGTGTCAAAACAAAATAACTGCAAAGCATTGTAACTCTGCCATAAGGTAGCACTTGCTCGAAAACCCAGAATGTTCGAAGTTGTAAGATGCATGACCACTTCAATATAAAAGGTAAGGCTATATTTATCTTTAACTTGGCCATTTTGTGGAATCAGTTCAACATAAAAGCAAAGAAACCTCAGTTTCATTCTTCCTTTTTCCGTTCCATTCTGACGATGTTAAAATTCTAAACTAATACTATATTCCAGGTATTTATTATTGTGAGCAGAACAAATTTGTACAAATGACCGGAAAAGTAAGGTAACGATTTGTATAGATGTAGGGCAGTACATCTAGTAAGCATTATTAAAAAAGGACTTCGGGGCATATCTCAGAGATAAAATACATCGCAGGTATTCATAGAAGAGATAAATAACTTTTGATAAATAACCAAGATAGAGACCAAAGGACAATGCTATATTCAAAATACCCAAGCAAAGATAATAAAGGAGGAGCATTTGTAGTTGTACTTGTATCTACTTCACTGTATACCATTGTACTTTTAGGTTGGTCTCTTATTACGGAATTGTCGCCAACAAACTGACTGTTTCAACACTTTTGTTAACAGAAATTCCCGATAATGTATCCTCCTTCGCGAGAAGATGAATGAAACGAGTACTTTCTCCCCTTAAGAGTAAATGGACTAAATCCGACTCCCGTACGTCAGTGGTCAATGATGATCTTCTGAAATCTCCCTCTCGCCCTCTATTAGGATTCTTTATACGATATGGCCAAGGCACTGAAAAGGTTGTAGAGATCTGATTAAAGAGAGTATTGTAATTGTTCCTGAAGACGAACAGTGAAGTTTTCCCCTCTTCATCTTATGCCCTCCAAGGGACGCATACAGCGTTTGAGTTTGGGGATGTTTCACTTAGGAAGGAAAATTCTGGGCATCTGCAAAGCCTTCGTCCAGTGAATATTGTGAATAAGATACAATTGCCTTCTTTCAGAAACTTTTACTTACGGGAATTCAGGTCCAAAAAGGGTATTTACTTATGTGAAGTTTTCAAAAGAACTGACGGTCATATTTTCATAATTTCATTAACTTTTAGATGGGATATAAGATTTAGGTAAATAATAGCGTCACATGCAATATATTTTTAACTATGGAGCACCTTCCCTTAGTTTACTAATCAGCTCTCGTTTAAATTAAACGTACAACATCCGTACGCTCTTAGAAGGCATACCCAGTGGCGAATTAAAGGATGGACTCACTGGGCTTAAGTCAGCCCTTCCCCACCATGTCTAGGACATCCAAAGTCAATGTTAACTGGACACATAGGGGTTACCTACTTAAAGGTCGTTTGTTTACTTGCAGTATTAACTGAGTCCCTTCTACAGGCTCCATGTTGTCATCATCAGCCCCTGGGCATATCCTCCAACTGGTTTGCCTATTTCTCAGGTGCATTATCAAAAATAAATATATCATTATCTGCATACAATTTTGATATAAACTGTATCTCAGGACAACAGTTCATTTCTCATATATAGCAGGAGAACAGTTCATTTCTCATATATAGCAAGAGAACAGTTCATTTCTCATAT
>JAAAKL020009559.1:0-15005 GCA_010016065.2 Carybdea cf. marsupialis auct. non (Linnaeus, 1758)
CTCAACTGATTCGGATGATTTCTACCAACCAATGATAAGACAATTCACTTAGTGCTAGGATAAAAAGATATGAAGCCCGGGCGTACACCTTAACTTTTGGCAGTTCATTCCTAATATAATCTTCCACTGCCAATATTTGGGCGGCTACAGAATCATGGAACTCAAACAGAGATTGCTCAAACATCTATATTGTGAAGAAAAGAGGTTTAATTCTTCGTGTATGATCATCTGAAGTCAGATCATGTAATTTTCTGCGATGAAAATTTTGATGAGAATACAGCAATGTTTTGATATTTTTTAAAACAGCTTATTTTGCGGGTTTCCTTGATCAAGGCTTGGAAATGATCAAAAGCTATTCAACTCTCCCAATGAGACGAAGCCTATCAGCTATTGATTATGTGAACTCTCTTTGAGATGGTCATAAAAAAGGTAGGTGTATGCTGTTAACAGGGTCAACACTGTAAGCATTAACAGGGTAAAATATTTGCTGACTCCATAGAGAGCTCCCAAAATTAAGGTTATACCTTACTGTTTAATATCAAAGCATAAATTCATCTACCTGGAAATCCTGGGATTAATCAGTTATTCATCTTGTAAAGTTTGATTTTGACAGGGTTTCAAATCCTCCTCTCTACTACTGATTAGTCTGCGATCATATCTGACTCAGAACCCAGCTAGATGAATTGTTTACTTAAATAGTTGCTTGATTCTTGATCAATAGACGATTCTACTGAACTCAATTTTATAGATTTGATTTGTATCCTTTTTTTTGCTTGAGAATTGCGTTGATAGTTCCTTTTCAAGTGACACAGCAATTTTGATTTTCCTCGAGGAAACATTTTGATCATAATTCATTGAATACAAGAGCGTCAGTATGAACTATAGTAGCTGTGGCATGTAACGCAACATGTTGCAAAACGACTGCCAATGCATAAATTGTCAACCTTTATATGTATTAATCATCTCTCTTCTGAGCCATGTTGTGACCTTTTATACCACCCAAGATGCCTTCAAGGCTGTTTCCTTAATGACAAGAGGCATTAAAAATGAAGAATCCTGACTTTGATTTTGCCTTTTGATATTAGACATTAAATACGATAATTGAGTAGCACTATTGCCGTTTACTTTCAAGTTATCTTATTATATTAACTAGGATATTTCCTTTACTATTTAGTCAAGTAATTAGCATCTAAACCTCTGGCTCTCAAATGTGGGGGTAGCGTGTCTGATGTCGTGGGTTAACGGAGGCAATATTGAGTCGCGAAAGTTATTGAGTCGAAAGTTTGCCTGTTAATCCCCTTTTGCAACTGCACGGAAGTACACAGCAAGGTATGAAAGCGAAGTCTATCGCTTAGTCATCACTGATGAGATCCCCTGAAATTGATGGAGATGAGACTTTTGCATGAAAAATAATTGTTGATGTTATGGCTTGTCGAGTAATAGCTACTGCCATGATCGAACAGACGATTTTACATTGTCTCCGATTTGAATCGCTCACTATGATTCAACGGACTTTATGGCTAATGGTCGACTTCTCTCTTACTGTGGCTAAATTATCGTTGAAAGCATTAAGGAATCATTTGTACCAATCTGTCATTCTCAACCACTATGAAAATACAGTTTTTACGCCGTGCACTCCCCTTTGCAGGGGCTAAGGCTTTGCCCATGTACATGGGATTTGATTGGAGGATAGAGCACTGTAAAACCGAATGCCGTTCCTGACGTCACCAATGGCCCTTAAGGGATTTGAACACTGACTCTCTTGAACTGAAGGCAAGCACTTTTTCACCAGACTACGGCGGTTCTATTGTCAATCGTTTTAAAGAGAAACATTTTAATACCGCAGGTGAAGAGTTTCTTAAGGGGCATGATTTACCTTGAAAGCATATCCAGTCATGGAGCTGAAATGACTTGACATCTTTGCGATTGGGCTACATTCTTGTGTGAAAAATTTGGAAACAAACAGTACAATGGGTTGGCTTTGTGAATTTTCCTATGCTTACACTTTAAAGTTAGATACTTCGACTAGTAGACAAAAGAACCTGTGCGTAACATAGGATAGCTGCGATATGATTTCACAAAGAGATTTGCTGACATACATGCCCACGACGCGCACATTAAAGATAGTTTCATAGTGACTGATGTGGCATCAGCGGCAAATACGACATTAAGACTTGCTCCATTTCAAGTTGGCGCAAAAGTTCTGATTAACACAAACAATTTCGTTCAGTTCTGGTTGAGTTTGAGTAGCTCTAAATTTTTGGAACTGAAAGAAGGAGCCAGAAAGGGCTAGCTTCATTTGGAACAGTGAATGTGTGAGAGTTGGGTTTCGCTAAAATGTTGAAGATAAAAACTAAATAGCTCTCTTACTTTTTGATTGTCATTTAAATAAGGTGGGATTTCCATTTACCGTAGCAGATAGTGGGCCATAGGAAATTTTGGCTGAGATATACGAATCTAAGTATACCATCTGGGGCCTTATAGGTCTTTTTATCTCTATGATCGTCGTTGCTCTTTTCATCCTTGCAAAACACGTTTTGTAGAAAATTACTACAAGGAACCAATTTAATTCCATAATGAAAGCAACAAAATAGGGCTATATCTTGTATTTACACCTCCAACGTAATGTTGTATTAACATTTATTCTTGCCAGTATGGTTGACCTACAGAAAAGCAACCATCATCTTACTTTAAGTTTCCGTCGCCAGCGCAGCTATAGCACTTCAACACACTGAAATTGAAAGAAAGAGTAATATTCTAAACTGGAAATCAGATTGCTTGTAGACACAAAACATGCGCAATACGTGCTCCTTGTGTACAACTCAGCCTGCCATATAATCCTATATTTAACTTTTTCATTTTCATTCCTTAACCAGACTTAAGAGGATGAGGGTACATAAAAAGGTTGCAAGGCAAGACGCCTGTAATGGGAGAAGACATGTACGTGTTGAATTTGTTCCGACAAAGACGCTGCCATGGCTAAACATAGTATCCTTGTCTTTTAATAACTATTCATAAAACGTCAGGGACTGCCTTTCATAAATTAGCCCCACGACGAGTCGTTCCTTCCTTGATCACTGTTCGTGAGTACTCTTCGTGGAGCCTCCGATATTATGCCCTGTCATTCTGCAGACACTCGATAAACAATCTATTAATACAGATTTGATTTCATTGCTTTTGGTTGATAAAAACATAATACGGTCACATGTGATGTACACAGCAAATTAGATTATATATTTCTTAATTTGGTGATTATTTCAAATTAAGGTCAGCCCTATTCTTCGGCCCTTTTGCACGGTAACATCTGTCCCCTTGCAAACCTGTGAACACTGAATCACTCTCAACAATCAAAGATGCTACAAGAAAACCAGAAGGCGCTTTGCATTTCATCATCTGTCTAATCCATCTGGCTCAAAGTTATTATTTAATAAGCTAGGTCAATACTGGTTCCATTTAACGTTTAATGTAAAAGAAGTGAAGATATCTTAATTTTGCAATTGTATCACTCATCCACATGCTCCACAGATAAAAACAGCCATGCATTATAATGAGTTAAACAGTTGGTCTTATTGTGTCAATGTCATTATTATGCCGCGAAATAAATCATTTTGTATGACTTTCCTCTGTAACCTTAAGGCATCGGATATATAAGTCATTAGTATGCAAAATGGGCTGACTAGACCCATTTTCTTTGCATCGTGATAGAAGAAAATGGAAATAGAAATCTAAAACTAGAAAAACTTAAAGTCGAATGGCTCGTTATTAGAGGAATAATTGCTGTTAATTATAGGAGCAATTATAGGGTGCAGGATTGATCATTTTTGAAGACGGTCTGGCTGTCTTTCCAATGGTCACAAAAACTACAAAGGTGAAGTTTTCTCGGTTTTTATAAACCCCTACATCATCCTGACTTCAATCGTATGATATTATAGGTAAAGTTAATCGCATATTCTTACAGCAGCTGTAGGGGAATGATGTGGTAGAGAATCACATACTTTGAGCAACTTCATAGTACTTTAGCGTGACCATTTCCTTTCCAAGTCTCCCTGATCCTTCCCCAGCTAATGCAAGATATTCAGCTAATGCAAGATACCCATTTTCCTTTTAAAGTAGGAGTTTTCAGATTGACGACTCGATCCATCAATCCTCTTCTTGCTTGACCAGCTTGACATGATAATAATGATAACAACTAAAACAGCAACAACTACAAAAATGATAATAATAATTATAATATCAATGATGATATCTATGAAGACAATTCATTGTTTATATTCTCAAACCAATAATCTCAATTAATAGGGACATTGGCTAGCTCTTATAGTACATTTAATGTCAGAAGCTTCCAATTTCTAGGCTCCTTCACTCCTTACTTCTACCAAAAAGGTAAAATAAGTGGATTTCATAACATGTCATTTTATTTTTTAACAGATACTCTTCATTTGTAACTCCAAGATCCCTAAAAAATTTCCAGTAGGCATTTGTTTTTTGTGGCAGTGCCACTAATTCAATCAAAATAATTTTCTAAACTTAAATAATTTATAATTATTTTCTTATACAAAACGCGAAGTCAGATACTTTTATGGCAAATGTTACTTAATAAAATTAGAAAAACAAGTTGACAAAAATACAAAATAAGTAAAAATGTCTGTATACTGGAAATAATGGAAATGCATGAAGTTATCTATAGAAAATCTCCGTCAGATGCATAAAGCAGATCAAAACTTCAATGTAACGCTGTTTTTTGTTACCTATAGATATACATAAAAGATATTGTAAATAATAAAGAGTTTGGCTCTTAGTAATTCATATTTTAAAGTTTTACGGTAAAAGTTATCACTTCATTTCGTTTCGAATCCAACAGTAAGTTTATCAACTAATAGCTTCCATTTCTTCTTTGCAATTAGATCAGGGGACAAATCAGGACCAGATAGTATTAGCGGAGATTATGATATGACATTATGATATAGATATGAACTTTGGTCAGAAGCATGAAGGAAATTGACTTCAGTATTTTAGGCAAAAAAAGAAGTCAGTTACAACCACTTTCCAAAGGGTGAACTATGCAGCCAGAGGCAAACTGCTGAAGAATGTGAAGATACAGACAAGAATAGTCACTGAATTTTATAGACTTGTTCAAAAGGACTAGATTCTTCAGTGCAGGAAAGGTATGATTTAGTTAGCACAACGTAAAAGGGTGTAAAAAGTTTTTCGTCAACCTCTGAAAACATATTTCCGTTTTTGTACTGCCAATTGTTCTAAATAGTTTTCTGTGTCGCCAAGGTGACACGGGAGCCTCAAATATCCGATAATAATGGCAGGTTATCTACTGAGGACATGTAGAGAAAGTAGAATCAATGCAACAACGTCTCGAGCTATTTCGAGGGAAATGCTGAATTGAAAATTCCAAAGCTGCAAAATCAAAATCATTAAAATTCGGTTTGCACAATCATTCACTAGGATTTTTAACTATAAAATGTAAACAGAAGAAAACAAATGCTTGACACTATTATTAAGAACTATTTAGATTAAGGCTTGCGTTCTGTGTTTCTTCTCCCAGTGAATAATATCTGGCTTAATGACAATCAGAATCCGTCTTAGGTGACCTCGATGGCAAAATTTCAACAGGGTCTGTGTCTTTTATCAAAATCCTCAATACGTTTTCTCTAGAATTAACTGCATTAACAGCTTTTTTCATAAACAGTTTTGATACTAGTGAGAATGGTGCCCCTCATCGCCATGAATGAACAACTAACTTCTGAATCTACTATTCAACTTGTTTTCCCTTCTTCAGTATCCTGCCATGTTTTGGCCCCTAATTCATGAATTTCCACCGGTCTCTTTGTTGGGCTCTTTCCTTCAGATCTGCTTACCGGCTCTTATTCTTTAGCCTGTCCAACAATGATATTCTTTTCCATCTTCTTACCCTGTCACCTTCCATTCCTCCTTCCATTACGTCTCTTACCAGACCATCATGTCTCAGTATGTGTCCAATCTTATTTTTCTTGATGGCAATAGAGATCTTTCCCCCACTATAAGCTTTAACATCTTTCGTTGTCTTAAGATCTATCCAGCTTGCTTTTTACATCCTCCATCAAAACTGTCAAGAAGCTTAATGTCAGCTTTCTACTTACGCTGCGACTGAACTGAACGTTTCCTTTACCGGTTATGACGCTCCAGTTGAATGATACCTCAACCTTTCACTTCGTTTCTCCCTTAAACTAACAAAAATGTCCGCAGTACCCGGAGATATCTGCATATCATGCTTCAGTTTGTTCATTGAGACAGGGAAATTTGTCAATTGCTCGATGGCCATTATTTGTTTTGTAAATAAGTGTATTTCTTATGAATAATACTTTTATACCACATAGCCTAGTTATCGTCAAAGACCCGCTCTGAAAGACATTTTCCTTACCATATGGTAAAGAATGACTGTCAGATAAGTAGCATCGTGCTTCATCTTTAATCAGTGCACTATGTGGACCCTCATTAATGTCGACACTCACCTAATCTTAGCTATGCCGCATCGTTTCTCAGTGATAATGCTTCTAGGAAGCTATTGCAGCCCTTGGTGCTGATACTATTCTTCGGAAACGGATAACATATCACTAATATAGTGTAGTATGTTGTTTGCTTTTCTTGGCGATAAAAAAGAAGATCCTATAAATCAAAATCAAACCTCTCATTATATTTATTATAATACTGTTTATTATGATTCTTTATAACACGTTCAGCAATGGTAATTTAACTTTTTGATGATTGCTCGTGCTTCTGTTTCAGCTGAAAGAATCATCCACAAAAGGTATGACGTCAGGACAGCGCTTTTAGATAAACGAGGAAAAAAATTCTTGCAAAATTTTCCAGTTACAAGCATTTATTATCCGACATTTCATTAAGAAAATCATAATTGATCATACTCCCTCCATCCGAAGATCCTTTTAGGATCTCTAAGCTATTTGTCCTTGATATCTTGATACAACGAAGATAGTGTTTCCTGAGGACAAATGTAGTGTATAAAACTTTGACCTTCTTTGGTGTCTTAGCAGAGTTTTTTTAGCGCTAGTCGTGCTCTTTGCATTCTATCATTTATTATATTCTTATATATGTTTCATACCATTTACTATGTAACTCTCTGTTCTGATACTGAATTTAAATTTGTTTGAAAAGTAAGTAAAAACTCAATCTGCTACGAGAATTCATACCAAGGTATGATATCTTCAAGGTTTGGTGTGACGCTAAGAAAATAACATATTACATATTCACTATTTAAGTTATAATAACATTATCTAAACATAGTCAAAGAATGTTGTATGGCCTTTTTAGAGAAAGGATTAACAGTTATTAATTGTCGGCTGCATTGCATGTAGAGCACGCGGACACACGCGTTCCTATTCCCAGAGAGAAAAACAGAAGGTGGACCCCAAATCTGTTTATCCCTACGTGTACATCGGAACCGTCAGTTGTGTTTGAAGCGGGAGCTGCGGTGAATTAAAGTAGAGATAATCTTTAAATAACGGTTATTTGCTAAATTACTAAATATTTCTTGCAAACATTTTACCGACTATATTTTAACCCCCTTTTATTTCCTGCTGTGGGAGAAAATGTCTAGGGTAATTCCTGACACGAAAGGGTAGTATCAATAATTCAAGTACAACGGGTGTGGCTGGACCGTGATTTCTGTTTAAGGGGATTTAGGATTCACTGTTAACTTTAAACTAAAGAAAAAGGGGTTGGCCAAGATTTGGCAAGAAGGGTTCGGCAACTGTACGGGATTCGTCATCAGAACAAGACTGAGCAAAAACTTCTCTAATTTATAAACCGTCCTTGAACTGTCTTCTTTCGCACCACAAGGAATTAGAATAACTCTTTATATTTTTTCGTGATTTAAATGCTTCTGACTTATTTCCCTATACTCAGGACATTTTCTTACTGTTTTTTTTTTATTATATCATCTACAAGTGACTCTAGTGAGCTTGCCCACGGAAACTAGAAAACGTGCATGTGCACGGGTGTTAGTCCTACCTAAGATTTTATTGATATAGTTATGGACGCAAGCTGCCCTTCGAATAAGGCCCCCTTTACACTCCTCAATATAATCCACGCTAAAATTGCTTACATAATAATAATAATAATAATCTATTTGGGATTTATGACATTTTTCTACTAACAACACGTTCCCTTGCCTCATTTACCCTTCCAGTGAGACGCGGGTCTTCTAAGTCTCCTTAGTGTATACCGTCACACAGAAGCTTCTTTTGTCGAGATTGGATTACGTTTGTATAAAGAAATATCGCACAGTGTTGTATAATTCAGCAGCGTTTTTGTATTTTTGATAAATACTCATAGGAAATGAAGGATATTGGCAATATACTCACTCCTCATCATTCCAATCTGTGAAGACTGCGATTCCAACCAATTCAACTTCTGCAGTTATAATGCCAAAATTTTAATTCTAGCAAAACCGGAACATAACAGACAGATATAATAAATGTTTCTTTGTAAAGGTCATACAATTCCTATCTTGATTGTGGATTTCGTGAAAAAATTGAAAACAGTAATTAAAATCTTTATCAATAGTCACTACCTGCAAAATTTGGTGCCGTGACTTAAAAATTATTTTTGTCAATTTTAAGGTCATTTATGTAATGAAAAGGATCAAAACTTCCCTTCTTGTCTCCCTTCCCCTTCCCCTTCCCGCACATATCTTTTTTTGTTAGAATACTTTCTATCCTCCGTTAAGCAGGTAATTCCAGTTAGCACTGTTTCAGGTGTGTGGTGATCTATATTGCTAGTCTCAAAACAAACGACAGTTCAACGAGAGAAAAATATTGCATACGTATGACATTTCTAATTATAAAATTATGTATCTTTCCTAATATCTCATGAGTGATCAGGTAAATCGTTTTAGCATTCCTCTTTTTCTCAAATCATACAAAACTATCTTCAATACGTGTTTGGAGACTTGTTACTCCTATGTCATAACTCCCCTCCCATCTACGAAGAGTCTTGCGACTTGTTGTAAACTCTTTCGTTGAAGCCAGTTAAACAAAACTAAAGACAAGTTAGGTTTTCTGTATATATTTATTGATTGATTGTTCATCAACTGTGGGGATGATCAACATAAACTGCCATAACGTAACTACACTGTTAAAATAGCTGTACTCTTGTAAGCCTACTCCAAACCCAGTTAACATGAGGCGATGACGATGTTCAATACTATCATAGCTGGAATATTTCTGATCAAGATTTTCGTGCCGTTATATATCATCCGTCAAGGCAACACATCACAAAGTGTACCATAATCAGCTCTGTTGAGAAAGTTAAATGATTTTACTTTACTCAATGAATTTTGATACTGTTTATTTTTATATTCTAAGGAAAGGGTAAGACGCACTTAAGGTTCCAAACTCTACAGAACTGCATTTTGAACACTGTTATATAAGCCATGGTTTAGAAATGAAAAGCCATTTATTTCCGCCTGCCCTTTCAATTGGCATCCAAATGGGTTAGATACGATGAAGGACGCGGACAACGGCGCTGTGTAACAGGTAATCCTTATTTCTGATCCAAGTGATTTTCAGTAATACATGTTATCCTTCCGCACTGCAGTCGAAGTGAGAAGACGATTAATGAGCTTTCGAGAAACTAACTAAATGATAGCATTGATTCTTCATGAATAGTCCCTTTAAGTAAAATTAAGATTATGAACTGACTTTTCATGATTAGTCTGACTTAATAAAGTACGAATATCTCAAGCTATTTATTTACAAAGTTACAAAGTCAATGTGTTAAAATCAATTTGAGGCGACAATAAAAACTAGCCACAAGGGAGCAGTATGTATTTTGATCCATTGCAGACGAAGTCTGAAGTAAGGTCTAGGCAGGTAAAAAGGCATATTTGAATCTTTCGTTTGTATTTCTGCCTGTAAATCACAAGAGAAACGTTATGAATACTCAGGCGTATATAGAGAAATTCCACTTTGTGAAACCATCACTTGTAATCTGAAGAAAATGACGTCTAGTATTTGTCAACTGTTAGACTTCTTCATATGATCTGCACATGGGGGCAGCGGACGTGGTTTAAAAGTATGCGTTTGCTTGCGTCTTTAAGGAGATATAGAAGAAAATTCCAATGAGACATTACACTTACAAACTAAACTATTTATAAACAACAAATTGCTTCTAATATCAAGTATTGTAAAGGAATAACAATATAAAAATATCAATTAATTTTATGCTTAATGTTTGTCTGCTTTGGATGTTTTCTTCCATGTCCGTATGTAATGACCAATCACATTGATTCTCCTTGATATGTTTTAATAAAGTAAGGTTCTCCTGTGACACACAAAAGCTTATCAACCTAACAACTTGTCTTGTCTGTTCAGAAACAAATCTGTCACTTTTTTCTTCTTTAAGATAAACTTTCTAGGTATTATAAAAAAGAGAAGTGAAGATAAAATCAGCAAAGGAGAAAATTAAGATATCGGTAAAGTTTTGAAGTAAAGGGCAGGGGGGAAGCACATATGAACGAGATGTGAATTGTGATGGATGAACCACTATTTCGGGCCACTATGATTGTTACAGGTTATCGTAAATACAGGAGAAATAATTTATGGATACAGAATACCCTTGTACACCTATGGAATTAGTTCAGCAATATACCGTACTACGTAAAAGAGGCTAAAGTTCTCAGACGCGTAAGCACATGGGACAGGCTAGCAAAGGAGGTATCGTGACCCTTACGTTTCTTACAGTTAAAATTCAGGCCACACTTATCGCCTAGATTCAGGCATGAAAATGAGTAATATTGTCAATATATACAGCTATTCGTTTATTTTGCTAAAGAAAAATATAACTGCAAACTGTAAAGTTCAAATCACACGAATGTTTTAAATTTTAAAATCAGGCAGAAAGTGTTGTGCCCCCTAACAAGAAATGGTTCCGTACTCCCTTGCCAAAACCAGTCGGTTACTTTCTTTAAATTAGTCATCTTTTGGATAAAACTTCCAAAATGTTATTTCTGTTTCGTTTCATATATTCATGTTTCTCTATCACGATAATAGAAAGGCAAGTACAGCAAAGGAAAGTAGGGCGAAGGTTCGCATGATCTTCTAGTCATATATTAACAGAGATTTGAATCAGAGCACGTGTCTGACATTGATACTGTTGGTCCCATCCTGGCACTCCAAAACCTCCTCTTATGTGCTTTTCGATTGACGTTTTCTTGTCAAAATAAATCCTGTTTAAATACAGTGTTCAAGGGTAGATTAATCCTGACTGATACCGATCATTCGAATGGAGAAACACTATGTCTCTATGAAGGCGAATATGCTGCATTGTCTCTTCTAGATAATAAGATCAACACGATTTCATTCTATGCTCACGAGAAGCAAAGAAATACATCCTTGTAAAACTGATGAGGATTTGAGTTTATTGGATCTAAAGTACTATCACTTAAAACGATTTTACCTTGGTCAGTCAGTAAAAGATAAATCTCTGTTTCTCAAATGGAGAAGATTAGTTTCTCTTTACAATGTCCGTCAATTACTATTAGGGGGAACGAGAAAATAAAGAAGACGTGTATATGTGTTGTAAAGGCTTGTTGTGTAAGCTAAGAACAAAATGGCGAGTCTCGACTTTCAGCAAGTTGTTACCCATGAGAAGGAAGTTGAGATGTTTCCGATGCATTAGGGCCCTTGTCTCAAATTTCGCTTTGCTAATGGAACGTATTTGTTTGGCCTGAATGCCACGTGGTTCTACTTCATCCCCGTCTGTCGTCGACAAGTAATTAAAACCCACAATCATGACGTTTTGGCACGTTCTTCGAAGCCTATGATCTTTAAAAACAGTTTTGTGATGCTTTGTATCACATCCTATAACTAACAACTACATGTCTATCTTAATTAGACAGTTGATAAAGGGAAATCACAGGAACAGATAAAACAAAAATGAGAGGAGGGTTTGGTTGTATGCTACTATGGAAAAGCCAAATGATGTCTTTAACTTCCCTTCTTGTTCTTAACTCTATCTGATACTGTATGTGCAAATGACTTTTGTTGGATGTAAATGTTTCCTAATCATCTCTTAAAATATTTGTTCTGTAGTTCACTTTTTATCAAACATGATTAATAGTTCTTGCTCAGTTGCAAGCTTTGTCAATTACTGTTGGCTTCCGGTTAACTTTATGAAGCTATTCTGTTATTACTGTTATTTTATTTGCATTACATCATAAGCTTCTTTTGTTGCTTTCTTTACATTTATAAGAAAAATTAGAGAAGAAACTGTAGATTTGAAGTGACGAGAAAGGACCTCAAGCTTACGAAGTGCTACAAAATTATTGGCCTTTTTTATATATTTTGTAATACCTTCATAATTTTGTCTCTGAAAATTTCTTTGTCAATTCCCTTTACTGACCCTTTTTTTCAGTTGCTTTGATCATATTATCATCTTTGATTGATGTTGCTGTTTATCAACCTCTTTTAGTTATAGTTCTTTGGATTCCTAGTAATCATATTTTATTAGGTATTTCATTGTATTTCAATGTAGTATAGTAGATTAACTGGGGTCAGATGACTGCTGAAGACCGTGAGAAACTCCCACCCAAATAAATGTCACCGTACATCTACTATACGTAAATGTAACCTACGGCACAAGTTCTTCGGTTCATACTGTCTGTGAGTTTTTATAAACGGTAATGATAGGGTAAAGACATTGAATTATGCAAGATTTGGACTGGGGTCGTTCTTTTATGAATTAAGTTGTCCCTACAATTTGAGGTAAACAAGGAAAGAACCGCAGGATGTTTCGGTATGTAGCAAGGTGCAGAAAGTACGCCTATCCGGGATAAGCAGCGTCGTCATCAGCTTATGAATGCGAGCAAGAGCTGTGTACCATCTACATAACAATGTACTACCAGAAAATGGTGCCTGGTGATTGCGGGTTGACGATGGCCCTTTTACCAACTGATAATTATGTGGAAGATGAAAGTTTCAAACCCTGCTCCTTAATAAAAGTCGTTCATCTTACACTTCGCAGTGATACAAAGCAATCGGCACTACAATCTCAGATAGAAATGTTGCGAAGATTTGACGGAAATGGGACCAAAAGGCAGTAGTTACATAACAGGCGCTTTCATTGATGCTGTTACTTGGTATCTGCCCCTTTGCCCGTGGTACTAGAGGGCTCTGGCATGTTGCACTCTGAAACCAATGTTTTCAAAATTGTGAGAAGGGCACTGCTGGAGACACTGCTTTTATCAACGCAATTAGTCCGAAGTTGTAGTTAGCCGGCCTACAGCACGTATTTTTATTAGGGATGAACTTGACTTGACGTGACTTGATTGCCCCAATAGCTGAATTGAACTACTACATCCACGTCAAAATAGCCCTTTAAGAGGCCTTTTCTGCTTTGAACATGTAAGATTCTTAGAAGGAGAGGCGTGAACAACACTACTCTGCTCAGAAAGAAGGAATTAGGCCTTTGGAACCTCTATGGAAAATTTTTGACAAGGCGTTAAACTGTTTAGAGCTGAAAATTTTTTAACTTAAGTTTTATAGTGGCAGTAGTTTGTAAATAAAATTCTTAAGGTCAGCTCTGAATAGGCTTCTTACTCTATGCTGGTGTGCCTCAAAAAATACAAAATCATTATTGAGACAGCTACTATGTGAACATGCTGTTATTTTGAGGAAATAAGTAGCTCAAGTTCGCAGCTCGCATTCTCAACTCTCGATCGAATTGTAACAGCTTTGGAAGCACAACGATAATCATTTTGAAATTTATCATCTTTCTCACTTTGGCATCGTAATATGTGTAACATAAGTATTACTTACTTCTTCATTAGATATGAAGTGCCATATTCCCTTTGGAGATTGCTCGAAAGCCATCAATTAAGTGGCACTTTCGATATTTCAGTAAACAGTAACAGTAAATATGGACGGGACATTAGTGATATCTGAACAAAATCCAACAAATGTCAGATAAAAAATACACACGATTTCGATATCCACTATGTTTTCCAAAGTTATTGTTGTTGTTGTTGTTGTTGTTGTTGTTGTTGTTGTTATAGTCCCCTACTTTATTTCAGAGCGTAGCGAAAGTGATGTCGTAGCAAATCAACTATCCTGAGCCACGCCATCCTGCCATCCTGCTTTTCTCTCTGCGTGTGGATCCAAAGATGTTCATTTTTTGTTTCAGTACCTGTTAAGGGCCATATTTTTGTTAAAGAAAAGAAACTGATTATAGCAAATAATCTTGATTTATTGACACAGATCTTTCGATATTGAAATACATCGTAAGAAAACTTAATATCAGGTCTTCGAAAACTAATTTAAGTTAAGTTAAGCTCAATAAAGTTTCTGCTGATGAAAAGTTTATAAATCAAAATGCTATAATTAAGTTTAATTATAAGTTTTAATCTTAGCGCTTGTCCTTTTAAGGAATTTATGTACCTAAATTCGTAAACGAATCTCTTGTGCGGTTGGCCTTGAACTGGACATTACGCTTCAACCGCTATATCACCGTAGAGATGAGTTGCATCTTTAAGTACATCTCTAGGTAGTACTTTGAGGTAGCTGTTCTTCTGTTCTGGGCTGAGTTGGTTCCTCTTCCTCCCATTAGATCAAAGTCCAAGGTATGCTGAATCTCTGCATGACTTTCTGTTTCTGTTCCTAAAGCAACCAGAAATTTCTATGCTAACAGTTTCTTTTCTAGGAGTGCCAAAATCTGCAACTCACGGTCTTCAGACTTCTTTCCTCTTACTTACGATCTAGACAATTTTAAATATAACGTCAACAACCACTTTCTTGGAGATATTGAATTTTTGTCTGTAATTCTATTATTCTGTTTACTTATTATTTACATCCTTTTAAAGCGCAAGCGCAACATCTTGAAATTGCAACTCTGCCTTGTATTGAGCGAAGAATTAAAAAAAAACCAAAAAAAAAACCATCTAGGTATTTAAATATCCTTGTTTCGGGATTTTTCTCCTACATCTAAATTCAATTAGAGCC
>JAAAKL020009560.1:0-15005 GCA_010016065.2 Carybdea cf. marsupialis auct. non (Linnaeus, 1758)
GCTTTTCAGTACTAAAATATTTTCGCTATTTCGTGCAGTTTTACTGTTTTGTACCACCAACAAACTATTTGAATTATAAAAACCCAGGCTAAAACTTTTAAGGAAAACATGACAACATATAAAGTAAACACTAGGATTCCATCATTAGGCCTTCTCATCTTTTTAAAGCTGACAATGTAACATACAACGTCATCAGGAATGTCTTACAAGTATGTTTAGTTGCATAATTTAATGAAATACAATTGAAAAAATTTTTGGCTCATTTGTAAATACTCGAATTACTAATGATGTGACATGTGTACAAAGAATGTGATATGTGGAATGACTGACAAAGGTACAGAGATATAACTACACACAATCAAAACAAAGAAAGTGGGGGACTTATTTCGTATTATTAAGATTTGAGCGTGGATATCAAGAGGCTTTCATGGATAGTTTGTGTAAGGTTGGAAATAAAAAATGAGAGAAAATTTCAAATGCAGATTGAAAATGTCTAGCCCAGTAGTCCGGCCGTACTCCAGTACAGCAGACAAGGTAAGATGGAATACAAATACACCTTGCACTTTCTATCCCTGAAAGTCTCTTAATGTCCAATTTCAAATTAAATCTTAATAATTGATACTCTGCTCTCACCCTTTCTTTGTTATTGTCATTATTCTGTTGCGTCTCATTAAGTAACTTTTCTAAGTTATGCTACTTTCCTATCGTTTTATATCGTATAAGTGCAACCAAACATATCTGTCAGGCATTCCTGATTTATGATGTATATCGAAAGCTTGAAAATCTTAGCATATGATCAAATTCTCGTGTTTACTTGATTTGCCGTCATGCTTCTTTTAACAGTGTTACACCTGGGTTTTCATATTTATAAGTAGAATAAAATTTACACCTGGAGTATCTATTGCTTCAAATATACATATGCAAACATTTTTTTGGATTCAGTATAGCAGTAGGGTAGACTGATTTTGTGTTGGGAATTTCAATCATAAGATAATCCAGTTTACTCCACAGATCTTCAGGATTAGTTGCCAATAAATTTAAGGTACACGCTGCTGTTGTTTTGTTTATTCTAAAATCTAAACAACAATTACGTCAATGACTTTTTGTGTGTCCTTAGTTGAATAATCGCCGACTAATATACTTATTTGAAGTAAAACCATTTGTATACATGTATTCTTAATTGAAACTCTTCGATGAGAACCGTGATACAAATGAAATTATTTATATGGAAGAAAAAGAAAGTCATAAACTTGATTGTCATATTAACAAAGAACGAAGCTACAATCTTTGACGAACAGAAGTTCCGTTTTTACTAAATTCTTATAAAGTAGAACACATCACGGGTGCCTTTTGCCACATGAGATGGGGTGTCCATTCCTGTTTTTTTGTTTGTTTTCTAGACCTTTCCTCTTAGCAGCAGGGAAGTCTGAGATGCTATTCTCGAAAATGTTCTTTTTCAAACCACACATTTAGAGGTCCAGAATTGCAGTTGTGATTTCGTCCTAAATCAAAATACAAATTGCATCCACCATTCTCCACTTCTTGATGAATTTCTGTAGAAGAGAGCACCAGATTTGAATAATTTAGAATTGTCAACTGAAGTGTGTCGGCATGCTGTTGACTGATCTATCTTTTACTGGAATTTTCTACGATGAACAGTGTCGGACAACTGTCCCCACCTACACCCAGGTATTTGCTCTAAATGCCATCTTTTGTTTCAAAAGATAGAGATAGATATGAGGTAAATTTAGAATAATCTGATAGTTATCAAAAGGGCATCACTTCGCGACTCCTTTCCCGAAGCATAAAATATTTAAAGAATTGTCAATTAACACTAATTAACAGAAAGTGTTCCAGTTTAGCTCACATTTTGCTACTTGTATGTAAATGACCTTAAACAAGTTGGATTTTCGGAGTTTATGTATCACTGCTTTCTTTTTTGAGAGGGCATATTAATGTGGGGCCTGACATATAAAGATCAAACATGAAATAGACAGTTTCTGTTTTCATCAGACAGTGATCGATGATTGAATGTTGATTGACTTTAATTCTGCTCACAGCTAGCTCATGTGCGTCTTTCAAAGGGCAAACGAGGTCAAAATAGCGGGGTCGCATATTAAAAAACGAATGGTAGGTCAAACCTGAAAAATCTCAGCCATGTTGATTTATTCATCGAAAGGTAAAATCTTGTTGCGATAACATTAGATTAATAATTGACGACAATATAAATTAAAAGTCATGAAAAACAGTAAATCAATTTTGTGATAAAGGACGACGATGATTAAAACATGACATGTAACTTTTCTACTGATTAAAATATGCCAAAATATCTTCTCAAAGCGGGAAAGTTCTCATTCCAAATTCTCTTTGTTAACTGTAGGCCTAAATGTTGATTGATTGATTAAAACCCCGTCGATATATCAAAACGTCGATCAACTTGGATGAGAAAAAATTTACCTCAGCCAACGTATTTGATTGCGTTCATGACATCGAAAAGATTCTAAATGAGATCTGACAAAAATATTATCAATTTTTCCCTCCTTAAGACATAAGGCTACGGAAACTGTTTTCAAGTTTGGTTTACAAGACTTGAGATACCACAGGAAGAAGACATGATCCTGCTCACATTTATCACAAATTTAAACATTAAATAGAAAAACTTCATGGGGCTACTGATGCACCTATTTATAAAAACACCTCATTTACAAAGACGTCCCATTGCAAACACTGTGTCTTAGCAGATCTTGATCATTCTTAACGATTCCCGGACCAAAATATATAGCAGTTGATCAGAGTCCTTACAGCAGTCATCAATAAAAAATCACCCGCTCTTCAGAGTATCTTGACGACTCATTCAAATCACAATACTTGATTAAATGGCATTATCTGTAGATAGCAATAGTAAAATGCTACAATTTAGCAACTTAGTGACAGATAACTTGTTCTTTGTTTGTCAATGGAAGTGGCTTAATGAGGAGAGCCGGCCAGAGTAGTTAAAAAAACCAAGGAGTCTTCAGCTCCCATGCCGTATAATCTTTTACGACTGTACATTCTATTAGCAATAAAAAACCAGCGAGAAGTTGGCCCTTTGCATGACACTCTATTCCACACTTCTATTGTTAAAAGTGACCTTTTTGTGAGTCTGGTGAATTAGCCACTACATTGGACATTTCACGCCACTGCTGCTAATCCTACTTGAAACGCCTACGGAGTAGGAATTAGAAAGGTTCTAATGTAAAATGGATAGTTTTTTCTTCCTTCATGATCATTTTAATTACTTAATTCATCCACTATATATCAATACGTGCACTCGCTGTAATCAAACAAACACAATACTATAATTAATAAACGATCTCTCCTCAATGGTAGCAAAAGTATACTTCGTTCGATTTAGTTTGCCTTAGCCAACCATTTTCATTACGTGTGCAATTGAATGACCAGTGGGGCATGAAGCAGAACACAGAGAAATATCTAAAATGCAGTTAACTATTTACTTATTTTCTTTTTCTGCTTGTTGAAATTGAGATGACATTGAATTGCAAGGTTCCGAGTAACAGCATTATGAATTTACTTGCGATAAATCATTGCACCACGAACACAAGTCTTTAGTCTGAGATATGTACTGAATAAATTATCCAATTACTGTATTCCATTCCACTTAGTGTCTTCTTCATTGGACACGAATACTAATGTAGACGCACGTTAGAATAATTCTAAATAGCCTTAGTATGTATGATATCTCCTCAATTTTACTAGGTATTCTCTTACTGCTATACTGACTCGGCGTCCTTTTCAAATTTAATGTTTTAGGTGCTGTCTGTATGGTCAACATACATCTTAATTGGAAAGTGGGATACAATGTGGATCGTTAGAACGAGCAATGGTACTATGCTATAGAGAGAACAGCTGCAGTCACAAAGGCTCGGTACAGAGAAATAAACGACGGAGTCTTGTTGTTAGTGTAAAGCCAGTTTCTCTAAGGAAGATTGTGAAGCATACAGATTTGTTTTAAGAAAATAACCTTTAGTTTGTAAAAACTATGAAGATAATTTTAAATGGCTAAGATACATTTTAGACGTAGCTCTTTGTCTTTTCTAGTATATAACTTAAAGGTTAAGGGAGAGTTTTAGAAAATATAGCGATGGTATTGGAATATTTGTAAATAGTTGTACAAAGATATATTTTTGCTTTCGTTGCTGAAGGTTTTACAAGTATCCGATAAGGTGTGTAGGCGATTCGATAAGTGGCTTGAATAGTAACAGCTGATACAGAACTGGAAAAGCTCCGTGTCACATACAATAATATATGGTTTATTTATCTACATATATATAAAATAACAAGGCACAATTTTCCGTTCCTAATCTGTAATCTTGACGAATTAGGCATTAGGGTTTTGTCTATTGAATAAAGTTTTTAGTCGGTTTATAATTTTTTTTGTTCTTTGGTAGCTTTAAGCGCACGTTTGCCATTCCTGGGATATGTTGCTAAGCTATGTCAGCATTGAAAACTGACATGTCATGAGTAGATATTAGGGGGGATGGGTGGTTGTCATAAAACTGAAGCAAATGTTGAAGACTTTTTCTCCAAGCGTATATATTTTATGGAGCGGATTCAATTTTTATCAAATGCATTGGCAACCATTCGCTAGATATACTGTACATTTCAAAGAAATAAGTGACCCATTATTGCTAAAAAGTGAAATTTCTCTACTAATGACGATATAGGTGTGATTAAGAGTGTAGCATGTAGCAGAATCTTATAACGCAGCCTCACTTTTTAAATTTTAGGACCACAACTCGGCTCCAAAATACCTACTTACCGGCTTTCCACTAATGTTTATGAACAGCGCTAGAGTTTTCTAGTCCCCAAATTAGCATTTTCTAGGAACCGATCAAGGCTAAGCGACTGCTAGAAGTGAACATATTATTTCTCCAAATGTGAATAAACACTGAGATGCCTGTGTTAACAAGCTGATACTCTCCTGGAGGATTAACTTTAAAGTCCAAAGCCTATTAGTTTCCCTTTGCTTATTCCAAAAGTGAACTGTCAACATGCATTTTCCTCGAAGATGCATCTTAAAATCTGTTGCCTTCAGTCGATAACTGAATTCACCTGAAAATGACTCTTTAATTGCGGAAATCCTTCACAAAACGTCGACAAGTGAAAGATAGTACAACTTTGGACTTCAGTTTTTCCTTCTAGATTTTCCATGATAACGCTTCATTACCCGCTTTAGGCAACCATTATTTTCAGCTCCATTTGTCGGTTGTTGTATTTACTATTCACTTTCCAGTATTTATTTCTATGATTATCATGGCGCGTATTAAGGAAATGCACTTGTTAGTGTGTATCTGAAAAGAATCTAAAGCTTTAGAAGGGTGATTAGCTATCTCAAGTACACTTATACACTTGCATATTTGTTGTAATGTTTAAGACTGTGGAGTCAGATGAGATTCTAAGGTGAAAAATGGTGTAGTAAGCTGCAATAATTGGAAAGGTAGAAATTTATATACCAAGAAACACATTGATCTAAATATGATGATTTTGTGTCCTATGTTGAGATTTATATCTATATTTCAACGTCTATTTTGGCTCACGGTTTGTGTTATATATACAACCATAGCAGATTTTTAACTTTTGTTTTCAAAATAAAAGTACAGGTATTGAGTTAGGAGAAGAGGTTACTCAGACTGTCATGATCCACGATTACATACACATGAAATTTAGGAACTAACGCACGGTAATGAAGTGACAATTGAGTCAGGAGAAGAGCTTACCCAGACTGTCATGATCCACGTTTATATACACATGAAATTTAGGAACTAAGGCACGGTAATGAAGTGACAATTGGAACAAAAACCCTTTTGTTTGAAGGTCACTTTGACGCTGATAACTTCAAAACGTTTCCTCCTTCCTGCGAGATCCTCCATTGATACAATGTGACATCTCGGAGACGTGCTAATTCGTTCCCGCACTAACTTGGCGAAATCCTTCTTTGATTGTACTGCACACTTCCCTTGATTTATGTCCACTCCAAGTATCTTTGTAATTTAACCCATGCATCTCTGTAATATGGTTTGATAATCATTATTTCTTATTTGAATGTTTATCAAAGGTTTGAAAGGTTTCTAACATAGTCGTAAAATTGCTCAAGTTAAAAACGACGAGCCTCTTCAACGTTTTCTCTTTGTTCTGTAAACAGCAATTCATTCGTGGGCTCACCCATTTTTTGAGTTGATGTAGACTTATCAATCGATTTCGATGGAGTATTACACTATAAAAAAAGCTAAGATTTACAAGGGTAGTCAAATTTAACCTATAACTGTGTGTCTTTGACACTTTATAAAGAGACGGATAAGAGAATTAACTGATTTGAAAGGAATTGATGCACATCACCCTTACGTAGAACAAACGTTGCAATGTCAAAATCGCGAGAAACAGTGTCAAAACAGGTGCTATCCTCTCTATTGTGAAAAGACAAAAAAGTTCACAGGGATTTGAACATCTGATCTGTTGTAATGATTTGCTAAAACTGCATCATGCATAGCAGTGTTCCCATAAATAGACGAAGTTGAGAAGCTAGATAAACTAGCTAAGATCTACTAGAACTGCTGCTATACCATAGGAATGGACGAGTATTATGGAGGTTAAAAAATTGACTATAAACTAACTCTTTAACTATCGACATTTGGAACGGTGTTCTTCAAGGATGCGTTCTTTAAATCTTTCTCTTCCATTACGTTAAGGATTTTCTATTTAGAAAGTGAAATAACACACGGAACATGGGTTCTGACTTGAATGTGGACAACCATGTTCACCGTTTTCATAGAATTTGTAATGCATTGTATGACATTACATCATATTACTAGCGTAACCCACAGAAAACAGTCAAATACTTACAAGGATCCTACTAATGTTATAGCAGGTGTAAGTCAAAATTAATCAAGATAAACTAAGCCATTTTTCAATTTGGAGAATGATCAATGTAATTAAGAATTATATGTGATGATGCCAACTACATAATTGAGATACCCACGACTATCTTGATAAAAGTCTATTCAAATTTTGTTATAAGCGCCAATTACTTTCTAACTTAAATCCAAATTACAAGAGAAGTCCATTTTGACCACTCTATCTGACGGTAGACGTCCAACGTTTAAAGATTGCAGGGATGTGCTCTTTTAGTAGATGCTCTAAACTGCTATTTTGGGGATATCAACCACGATACAAAGAAAGTAAGGCTACTGAAGAACTAAATGGTGAAACACCTTCAATCTAGGCCTACCTGTTGGTTCCTTACCTGAGAAAATTCATAGAAAGGAATGACTGATTAAAGTAACACTTTGCTGCTTGATATCCAGTCCAGGATTTGAGGAAGTAATTTTGGCAGCATAAAAGTAAGGGTGTATGACAATTTTTCAAAGCTGAATGAGGACAAGACAGACTTGATGTGTCTCAGGTCAAAATATCAAAAGTGAACATTAACCTGTTCTATTCTCAGAGACTACAAAATGCCTTAAGACCAAATATACATTATCAAGAATGTACAGGAGCTTTACAAGCATCCTTCTACGAAGATTTATTTCAAAAAATAATAAGAACCTATATCCAAAGACTTTAGTTCTCTTACCAAATCCTTTATTACTTACATATAGAACCTCCTCGAGGTATTATAAAAAAGGACACAGCTTGCAGTCTGAGAGTTTAAAACACGATGAGTTAAAATTACAGACGCAATTTACGATTCTTAAGGAGAGTGAGCTTAACTGTTTCCAACCAGTGGCGTAGGGTGTAGCTTTGGACCAGGCGAGCTACGAAAATAGTTTTGACGCAATTCCCTTATCATGCCAGGTACATCTATAGATGTACTGTTTTGTCTTTGAAAAGCTATCTCCTCAGGAAAAATCGATCATTCTGTCTTTCTAAAAAACTTAGAAATAACATCATTACAAAAGGATGCCGCACCCTTAAGCAATGGAAGTTTCTCTCCTGTGTCGAGTCATTCGATTTCTGTTTTCGGCCAATGCGTGCTCTTTTTCGTTAGCACTCATTGGGACCTTTTTGACTGCAGATATTTGTACGTAAGTCGCACTGCCTCCCTATGACTCTATTGTTTGCCATGAGGTCGAGTGTCGTAGCACCCCTTTCCTTAACAGAAGCTGTTCAGAGACTTCAGAACAGAAGAGCAACTTGGCGTGCTATTTCTATACAGACTTGTGATAGAATTTGATATTGAGTGGCCTTTGGGTTTGAGAAGAATTTGCCAAAAGAGGAGAAAAAGTATAGTATCGTTTAACATACTACTTAAATTAGATTTGATGTGATGAAAAGACTAGCAAATAATTAAAGAACGTACAAATATTTTTGGTTCTAGCACATCTGGAGAATACGCCTCTGCTTCCAACATATTCTGTAAAGTTTAAGCTACCTTTGGGATAGAATAATGTCAAACGTTATCAGCTTTTCAGTCTTTCTAATTCGTTATTGTTATATTGTGGAAATGTTTAAAATCTTAGGAAGCTTCTTTAGAACTAAGGTCATTTTACTATGATAGTCTGAAGGCCTTTGCTTTCACAGAGTGATGAATATGTATCTATGATTATCAGTTCTCAGGATGCGTTCCATAACTTTGCAATGACAGTTCGATGATAACAAGCTCCCGACATGTTACAGACACTTTTGAGCAGAAACGGCAAACTTTTATGTTTTGCTGGGTATAATCGCAAGAGAATTATAGTGTTGCGTTTACATGACGTGGCGTGGTATATTTTGGTCATGCTTAGAAGTGTTTAAAAAACTTTGCTTCTTATAGTGTTAAGCCTTGACAACAGCATGTTTTAATTCAACTCAAGCATCATTTAAGCAATTCAGAAAAGTGATATCGTTACGTCTTTGCGCAACTACTTTGTTTTTCACTATTCAGACTTTTCCCAACTCTGTTGTTGTAACAATTGTCGTGTTGCTTCTGGAGCCCAACAGTACGTTAAGTTTGTCGACGTTTTCAAGCTCAATTGCCAGATGAAAATTTGAACTTGACAGAACACATATCCAATATATAGAGTATCTAGAGTATATTGACATTAAGAAGGCATACGTGAAGATGCAAAGGGCAATTGCAGCAAACGTACTACGCATCAGACATAAAGCCACAGGCTAAATTAAGGACACTTTGCAGAATGAGTTATGCATCGTCTGTACAGTTAGACAGTCATAAACATGTAGCCTATTTGTATCCTCACTGATGATAGACTATATTACAGCACAGCTTGATGTAAATACTTTATGTTTGCAGATGATTAGTCATTGTAACCAGATATCTAACAGAGAATTAATGCTCTTAAGAAAGATGGCATGTTGCCTTGGTAGAGGTAAGGCTTCAGATTAATGTGCTATTTTGTACAAAATTTTTTGGTATTAGGCATGTAGATCCTGTTACATTCACAGCAGAAATCTACATAGACGAAAAGGAACGAAATGCCAATACCCTTAAAATTCTAAGTTAAATTGGCTTATATTTTGGGTAGAACAGGCAACGTTTAGAAGGAGGCCAGGATGGTGGTTTCGCTAATTTAATGTGTATCTTCAACTAAGCTCAGAAATGTTAAGAAAAGCATATTAGAATTTTCGGGATTTTCTGCAGCTCGAAGCTTTTTTATCATACGTTCTACCTCCCTTTCCTTTCTCATTATTTAAAAGATTAATTAACATTGCAACAATCTCACTCCCAACAAAATAGGAATTTCTTAGCATCATTTTAAAGTCCTTCACAAAGATCACACTCTACATGTTTCTAGACTTCGAGAATCTGTTAATGGCAACACCTTTATTTGCTCTTTCATTACTTTGAAATTTTTGAGAAACTCTTGTTAAGAAGCCTCTATATTTTCTCCCTTCATCTGATAAAATTTGCGACTGCTGCTATACAGATTATTAAATAAAATGTGCTACAGACATACTCCGAAAAGAAATATTTATTACCTCCAAGCTGTCCTGGAAGCAGAAAAATATTTCTAACTAACAAGACCACTGCTACCCTATGATATTTCAGCTAGACAGAACTGGTGAAAGATGTTCACTGAATGGAAAGAAAATCAATGACTTATGATAAAAAGCAGCCGAAAGACACAATAATGTTCTAATATTACGTCGTTCCTCTTACTTGTACTCTTGTACCTGCGTCTGCTGAAGTTTTTGGTAAATTAGTGACGTAGTTAAGAATTCACGGTCGTCACAATAATCAGATATTAAAACAATAGGTGACAGAAGTATACCCATCAAGTGATTGCGCGGTTAACGAAAGTAGGCAAAGCGATGCAAACTGCACCTAAATTCTACAAAGAGATGACCAAATCGTTTATCTTCTTTGTCGATTTACGTAATTTTCAAGGTTTCACTGGTAGAACTTTTATTGGCAGTGTTTTGATTATAACCAGATTGTCTGCACCCTGACAACATATAAACCATCACTTAATCATTGAAGCAGAAAATCCTCCTACTTTCATATCTAAGCTCTTTAGTTTGTAAGCACCAAGCTTTTTGATGGCCTCCCGGGCCAAATTCGCCTTCCTTTTATTGCAAGTAATAATAGGGGCCATACCTGCAACATCGTCAATTTTTTCTTGCGTATCATTTCTTCTATGTAAGGAAAAAGGCATATTGCTCGGATTGCATCCTCTCCACGGTTTTATCTAGTTGCGGTTGCCAGATAATATCCTTATTTTTTAATAAAATACTGCCTGAAGTAGGTAGCTTTGGAATTTTCTTAAATTTCAACCTTTTTTGTCTTTAGATGTTCCTTAACGTTTTTATTTATCGCTAGGGCAAACAGAACTGCAGCCATGCCAAACTTTGTTGAAGAGGATGATTGGAATAATGTAGATAGCCAAACGACGCTAAATTCATAACATCTTTGCTCCAAAGTAAAAGATCTATTCGTGGCGTCTTTTGTAAATCTCTTTGTTTCGGAAAAACTTTTCTTGGAAAGCTTATTACAACCCTGAAAGTTTCTGAAACGTTTTATGAACGCCTTGCTTCTTATAGAACAGTTTCTTTTGAAAACATCTGTGTATCCATTGAGGGTACTAACGGGATGCAAATTTTGTCACAAGCAGGCACGTTCATATTGGTACTATTTAATAAGGCCCTGAATTCTTTTACAATTAAACAGTATCATAATTCAGGGGTACCAAAACCTTTTAATTTGAAAAAATATAAGAGAAAAAACAACAAGAAGGATGATAATTCTTTCATTGAAGCTTTTATTAGTAATTTAGTGGCCTTGAAGATTTACAAAAAGAATGGAAAAAAATCAGAAGGGGCAGAATTGATGAAATTGGTATAGAACCAGAAGAAAGTTGAGTTTCTTAAAAGGTATAAAAAATGTAACAAAAGGTCTATTGGTCCTACCAAACAAAGAATAACGACACCAACAGGCTGAAGAAAACTGTGGAGTTTAATCTTCGAAGGATTATTTCAAACTGACATGTAATTAAACGTGATTAAGGAGGAAGCTATAAAGGCATATTGCAAAGAATTGAAAGCATATTAAACACGATTGCTGTTGTTTTATGTTGCTTTCTATTAGGACAACTTTTTTACCCATGACATCATCTATTTCAATCTTACTTGTAATAGAAAAAATTTCATGGAAATCCTAAGATTATCAAACAGTTTATACATCTATGTCTGCGATGCGGCTTCCTATTGAATGGAACCTTTCTCATTCTTTTGCCCTTCTGTTTAACGATGACCACGGCTGGTTATCCTAATGTATCTTGATCTCTATTCTCATGTCCTTCTTCACTGCATCCAACAATCTCCTCCTCAATTTTCATCTCCTTCCCCTCCCTTCTAGTTCCATCCCAATACTTTCCTTCCTAGATTTTCTTCCTCTCCTCTGTTTATGTGACCAAACCATCTTACATTTTCCTCTTTTATTTTTCCTCCGATTGTAATTAATGCTTTGATATTGGTTCTTGATGCTATCCATTCTATTTACTTCGAGTGAAAATCAGCGTCAATTACGGTATATCTAAACTGTCTGTCACAATTGGCAGCTGGTGCTCAAACGATCCAAATTTTATTACTTGCTCTACACAATTTTGTGCTACAGCTCCTTCCAGTTTCGGATATCTGTAACCTTAATTCATTAGTAACAACACTTCATTATGAAGCCGACACTTTCTGTTTTAGGTCAGTCGTTATGTCTCAACAAGGTTAGTCATTACCTCATTCTAAAACTGCCGAAATATTTATCCTATTAGTCCAAATTCTTGGCTAGACTAGGGAAATTAATTTATATTTACTGTCTAACCATTTCATAGCTATGCCTGTATCCATAGTAGTGACAAGCCCCGAGAAGCATATCGACCTAAGTATATGTCAGAAACGAGTGGAGCTTCTTTTCTTGTCTGAGGCGCGAGTGTCTTGCGGAGGCTGGGAAATTTTTATTACTTTTATTTATTATATATATATATGCTATTTTCTATTTAAGGAGCTTGGGATCGATGTGATGAAGTTGTTGTCATAGTCTTTCTTTAAACTCGACCTTGATTGAAACGTTGGCTACTTTTTCTCCCGAAGGGTGCATGAAACATCGTTAAGTATTATTCGCGATTTACTAACATTATGTTATATATATATAAAATTATTAATGTTGAATACGGAAAATTGAAACTATTGTTTTAAAAAGACTTGAATTAATGTAAACGATCTCTTGATACTCATCACTCTACCACATCAGCATCCTATGGTCGTTTCGTATCCACAGGAGATGGAATTGTACTAAATTTCACTTCATGAAAAAACATAAAGAGTTGACCTTCTTTCTAATTCTTTTCTTTCCTCTCAATAATTTCCCTCCTTATTTTTTTACTATGTTTCTCCTCTACTTCTTCGTCCTGTTTTCTCTTTATTTATTCTCCCTCTATTCTTTTCCACCATCACTTTTTTCTTCTTCAAATGCAAGGCCGTGCCACACCTCCGGAAGATTTTTTTCTCAAAGTTTCTTCATCTCTTCTATGTTTGCTATGATAAAATGTTTGTAGAAGACTTTCGTCTCAATTCTCTTAAATACTGATCAGGATGGATGGTGGAGTACTGGAGAGCAACCTCTCCGTGCCTTGTGACTTGACCATATCAGAACTGCCATCCTGCCCATCAGGCTATCCGCTGCCAATTGAAAGCTATAATGTGTCAGCGAGATGAACAGTTTGAAAAATCACGATTGAAAAGATATGATAGAAGAGTGAAAATGTCACTTCCAGAATCCAAACCTGGGAGTCTGAAAACCGTTGTTCTCGCCTAAGTTATGGAATACAGCACAGTATTTTTGAAGAAACATTTAGGAAACATTTAAGGCTCCCTAAGAATAGAATATTTAGATTTCTCTATGTTTATGCTAAACAATAAGTTCACAAAAACCAATGGCAAACGTCTGACTCTTATATTGAAGAAAAACGTGATACTCTTCGTTTATCCTCCCTCCCTTTGCTCTTCAAATTCGTTATTTGCCAGGCGTTAGGGTTAAGGGTTAGAGTTAGAGGTCAGGAATGTATGGTCAAATGTTGAGGATAGTGGTTAGTTTGTTAAAAAGACAACAATTGTAAAAACTTTAATGGGTAGGGACTGAATAATACATCTGGAAATATAGTTTTACGTAATCATGATAAGTGACCTCGGAATAAGCAGGTTTGGTAGTAAACAGTCATTCGATTCCTAGCAAACTTCTATGACGACGATATGGTGCGTTTTAATAGGTATATCTAGAGAAATGTTTCTCGACGGGGGGAATGCTTGATCACAGGTAGGTGTTAAAATAGAAAGGGGCGATGGAGGGACATCAGAAACATTGGGGAGCAGCAAATGGCAAAACGGTTATAGGTTCGATTGAATGATCTGGCAGTTGTATACAATTTCTCTGACATGTTTTCTTCAAGTAACCGGTAGGCTAGCGTGCACATTTTTTGTATATTTCAGGGATAGGATCTACCATTCTTCGAGAGTAACATTCAGGTTGCCGCTAACAGGTATGTCTTCTGTAGAAGCAGTTTGAGAATAGCATGTGACAGATCAAGCACTGTCTCTCTCCGCGCTGGCAATACAGCGTGTTGCGATAAAATAATTCTTGTTTGTGGGAATGGTTTGAGTGAGTTGAGTCAAATGCACTTAAGTAATTTCTAGAAAGCTGCATAGCATTAATTAGCTATCTCTATCAAATAAAGTTGTTCTATAATTGATCAATGGCAGGGTCCCACTTGGTTCACAATATCTCTAACCTCGGATACATCACCATCAGACCATTTGAGCAGAATGCATCCATTAAAGGTTAATGCAGATTTTTAGAGGATTAAAGTGGATGCCAATAAATAGAAGGAGATACGGATATCATTTGCCAATCAAGACCTATATTTAGAAAAGGGACTCATAGTATCACATAACATAGCGTATCATATAGTAATGACGATATCCCAAACTAGTACATCACATAGTGTTGGAGAAAAACCTATTCTACCACGTGTGAAAATAGTGATCGAGACCACAATGCGTTGAAGTTCCATGCTACTTTCCTTCCCTCTCAGTAACGGTAAATACAGCGTCGCATCTAGGAAATGGGAATGTAGGTCGAGTCACAACTGATTAGGATATTATTGAAATTCAACCGCCCATGCTCTCCAAAACGACCAGTCAAGGAACAGAAACAATGAGTCATTACGTGGGCTTCGTGCATGTAGGCGAAATAAAGGAGGTATTTTTATTTACAACTCAAAGCTGTCAAAGGATTCATTACGAGAAAGGTATTAGCATAAACCATATTATATCATGAACTTCACAGTATTTTGATGGTCTACACCGGTTACTTTTACACTCAAAAGCGGGTTTTTACACCAAAGCTAGTGAGGATATCCAAAGGGTCAATTAGATAGAAATCACCTGGCGCAGGATGTTTGCAGTGCCAAGCAGAACCGACTTCTGAAGCACGGTGATATTGTACTTGATTCCTAAGG
>JAAAKL020009562.1:0-15001 GCA_010016065.2 Carybdea cf. marsupialis auct. non (Linnaeus, 1758)
ATTATTTTATACTATACTATATTATATTATGATATATTATATTATATTATACTATATTCTATTCTATTCTATTCTATTCTATTCTATTATATAATATTATATTATATTATATTATGCTATACTATATTATATCATATTATATTGTATTATATTATATATTATTATATTATATTATATTATATCATATTATATTATATTATATTATTATATGCAGTATTATATGCAGTAAACTCCCACCAAATACTTTCTCCTTCTGTCGACATGGAATAATCCTCGCTCTTCCGATTAACGCCAATTTTAACACTTGCTCACTCTGTAAATAATCTCCTCAAACGCAACACCACGTTCTATCAAAGTGTCAAACAGCACTGCAAGAAGGCAATATACGTGGCGCCACAGTAATGTTCTACTAACTCTCGCACCCAACTCGCTACACTAATAAATGATCTATCTAAAACTCTACGTCGACATCCCTGCATACCCTAACCCCTGCGAATTTTTTAACTCTCTTCGTCCGGACATGGTGTTGTTAGATAAATCGAGTGACAGACTCTCTTGGAGAAGTCGCGAGACTATAAAGAAAGAAAATACAGTTTACTATAAAGATGATCTAGTAAACGCAAACGTCGACTTCAATGTAATCTTTTTGGAAGTTTCCACCTTTGGCCTTTTATCCAAAAATATTTCTTGGATAAAAAAAATTGCTGAAAAGTTACAAGTTACATGCTGACCGTATTTTGGAGAAATTCTGGAAAGCAGCTCTAAGGTCATCGTACTACATCTTTAACCGCCGCAACAAAGAGTGGTCCAGCCCTGCAAGTCTATTTTTTACTGGCGGTATTTTATATAAATACATTTTTCTTTCTTGTTAACTTCAACGTTGCAAGTCTTGACCACCTTAAGGCATGGCAAAAATCTGAATTCATTACCAAAAAATATTTACAACTTTACCACCCGTTACCTACACTGAAAAATCTTCATATTTGGAAAAAATCTGACAGTACATCCTGTTTTTCTTACCTGGATACCCAGACACTTCAAAATGTTGTGTCTTGTTTGCCCAGTTCACCTCAATGAAGGAAGGTTCAATTGGCGACATGATTCAGTTTTACGTATAATTGCCGACTTTCTTCGTGAAAGATATTACGTGATTGTTGTGACACAACGGATTATGCATCACCGTAAATCATATCTAATCAAGATTTACGACCCGATATTATTATTAAAAAGGCTCCTCGATATTTGTGCTTGAACTGACTGTGTGTTTTGCGACTATTATATCATTTAATTATCAAAGAAAATCAGTAAAATACTCGGACTTGTGCCTCAATTTGAGTGCTATTTATGACGTGCAATTTATTAATTTGTCAATGATTTAGCGACAAATAGTAAATCATTTATACACATGATAAACAGGCTTGGGATTGCACAGACGGACTCTGATTATCTCATGAAAAAGTAATATGTTGCATCATAAAGATGTACTTATCACATCTTCTGTCGACGTGGCAAGAATTGGCCTGAGCTCGCGTTACGTAGCAATACATTGATGACTATGATTGACAAGTTAAAGTTTTTGGGAAAATTATAGTACGTTTATCTTCTTTCGTACAATAACAGAACATATGTATCTTGGCACAAATTTATTTATTACGTTTTATACAATACCCAATAATTTAACCTGATTGCGGAACTAAATCGTAGGCCAAAGTAGTTCGATAGTGTATGTTCTGACATGTCTTTTAGGTCCTTTTGGTGAACGTATAACTTAGTCGATTGTTTTTTACCACGGCGTGAGTCATCGTAAGCCTCCTTCATTGTTTACTTACCGCTACACCTGTCGTTTAGTTGTTATCGAAAATCGGAACAAGTCTGTACTGAACGACTAGTTTGACCTAAATGTTGGTAGGGTACCAGTGGCTGTACATCAAGGCATTTCTTCTTGCACTTTATCAGGTATACAGGATTGGTAGGTAAATCACGAGTAAGGCCATTGTTGTTTTAAACAGTACTATTTGGTGTGTGCATCATGACTTGGTATGTTTCAAAGCGAGCAATACTACAACGTAAAACACCTTTGTGGGACAGAAAAGGTAAAAGGTGGCATTCACTAGACCATCACCTATGTTGTTGGAGCGTCTGTGAACTATCAGGGATATTTCTCTAAATACATTATAGCAGCATGGAGAAGATAGTTGGACATATAGGCTCTTGTAGATGATTGCTAGAAGGTGACGAAGAGCAGGGAGAAAAATGGGAAAGTTTTCATTGATGTTGGTTTCTTTGGGAACCAAGAGCGATAATTTTGATCTTTTTCATGTTCATCGATTTACCTTTGTAACCTTGGTTTCTTACGTGTTCCTTTAGCATGCGTAGTTCAGGCTCAAATGTTTACGCTTGGAGCATGTGCGGCGGAGGCGATGGTAAGTTCGTGTAGAAGTGACTGTATGCAATGTTGAGGATGGCGGGAAGCCGTAAGGATACACTGAACACTATTTGTTGGTTTGCTGTGCAGATCAGTGTGCTAATAGGACATTGACATTGACATCGAGAAAGAAAGGAGGTGATCAGGAGCTGTCAAATGTGAGCTGGAGTATGGGGTGTACACACTGATTTCTACAAAAGACCCATTGTTTCCATCTACGAATAAGTGTAGTCACGAGTACCAGCCCCCATTAGTTAAAATAAGCTTTGTGTAATGGGGACTGAAATGGCGTCCAACAACTGACCTCACTTTTAGACGGAAGGTGCTCGATCCAGTGTTTTTTAGAGATCAGTGGGTGTGCACTGTTCCAGTGCACTCAATATCTAACCACCACATGCTCGATATGTAGAGCACGACATCTTGATGAAGGATTAGGGACTTGATGTGGTAGAGAAATATACATACCTTGCCTGTACACTTTCTACACCGCCGAATATTAACGTAGAAGTTAACCGCAGGATAACAAAGGCTAGTTCTACCTTTGGTAGACTTAAAAAACAATTTTTGGGAAAGAAGGGGCGTCAGTGTGGAGATGAAGATCATGATTTATAAAGCAGTTAGAAGTCACAAGGCTCAGATACGGGTGGCTGGCTATATTGAAAGAACAAGATACAAAGGCAAATGTTTTCATGGTGAGCTCACAGAGGTTAAACACTCCAGGGGTGGCTAGAAAAAGAAGAGGGTCAAGGAACCTTAAAGTCCTCACTGAAGTGATTTGGTATTGAAGAAGATACATGGGAAAACCTGACAGAGGAACGCAGCAGCTGGCGCACTCGAATCATTGAGGAGAAGAGGAAATATAATGAAGGTCGAATTGCTGTTGCCTGGAAGAGACGAGAGGCCTAAAAAACAAGAGCAGACAACCCACAAACAGCAGAACTAGATGCCTTGATCATCATGAAGGACGAACAACAACAACTTAAGTTCGCAGACGAGTAGGATAATTCTCGAACCAATATGTCACTCAGTGAAGGTCACTTGTTAAGCACCTAAAAGAGGTCATAGACTAGTCTGTATTCACTACTGGAGCGTGTGATCTACACGCCGAGAAGTTAAGCAAATAAGGTAGTCCCGTCGCCAGTGTCGTTAGGAACAAAGGAGACTTTTCTCATCCTCGCCATTGCACCCCAAGCCCCCACAAGGTGGGAGTGTGAAGGGCTTCGGTGACAATGTTCGTTTCGTTATATATATCTTTCCTAAGCTGTCGCCTTCTACTGAATGTATCCAAGCAAACATGTGGTCCTTTCGTAGTTTTTTTTACTATCTAAACTTTCTCTGTGGTTGTAAACGCCATTGTTGACCAGGTAAATGTTGACGTAGAAATTAGTGACTGTAAGTAGAGATTATTCTAACACCTCTTCATGTGTATGAAGAACAAATCCATAAGTAAATCTCCATATAAATACTTCAGTTTTAAGGAATCAAAGAGTAAATAGGATTGTCGGCTTTCCTTATGAGTGGTTAAATAGCTTCAGAGTAAATATTGTGCAGGTAGTATTTAGCAGGCTATGGCTTAACTGTCTAAACTAATCTGCAATTTCTTCGAGGGACTGACTAGCTGACCTCGACATAAAATTGCGTGCATAGGGTTTCAATATATCAAGAATACTAAGCCTGACTGTAATGCTTGACAACGTCTATAGTGCCGGTAGAATATTTTTGGAATGTGATCGCTGAAAGATGTACTTGCCTTATGTAAAATGACAGAAGCTCGTATGCAGCAGACTCTCTTCTTTTCAACGGTAGAAGTGGCATCTAGCTACGTCAGTTCGACTTGAAACCAACCATGCTTTTCAACCGTTGGGAAGTAGGCTTCAGAATAAAGCCACCTCACTTAGTGATGGGGACGATGCACACGTTAAAATCAATAACATTGAAAGCTTTAATAACACCCTTGCGCAACTTTAGTTTAGTGCACAAAGTTCCTCTTAATATGGTAGAAGGGTGCACTACTTTCAATCGTTAACAACCCATTATTGGTGTTCTCAACGCAGCAAAGAGCCACTTAATGCATCTTTGTGGGCATTTTGGCGATACGACCACTTTTAAAGTCGCCAATAATTCCCTCATTCCACAACTAGCAACATGTACTGCAGAGAAAATATGACACCACCCACTTTTACATCGAATCCTAGATTCTTTTATGTTTCTCTCGCAGATAACTGTAAGTGTTTCTGTGATGCCTTCTAGAGGTTGACGTTAGTTCATCTGCTCGCCTGGGGCTTAAAAACAACAGTGTTGTTGTAAAGACACTTGTAATACTTTTAGTAAAAGTTTGAAAGTTGTACTACTACTGACATTTTACAATGCTTCTATTTAAGAAAGATACAGGCTGCTGGTATATTTCTGTGTAATTCGTGACCACAGGTGTGTAAACTAGTTAACTGTCTTACTCCTTAGATGATTCTGACAGAGATTGTGGCATTGCTGGCAACCAATCAACGAAAGCAGATAAAGGCTCAGCAGAGGACCAGCCTGACATGAGCGATATAAATGAAACGTAAGCGATCTCTCCATTAGACTTGCTTATCTTTTCATTTCTAGCTTTTCTTTTTCTTCGATTACATTTATGTAATTAGAAATTTAAAAGCAATTTGATAATCTGTCCTTTACCATAAAATGTCGGAAAGGCCTAAGTTTCGTAACAAAATATTGTATTGTATTTTCACGGTCTTTTCTACGTCTGGTATACATTTCATAAACCTGTGTACTTTATACTTTACTAGAAATCGTGAAATGTATAACTCCCATTAAAAGGATTTTCCCCTACAATGTTATTGCCCTTTATCTTTAACTTACATGTTTTCTTTGACTAAACGTTTTTAGCCCCTGCTGCATTATTGATACAAGGAGTGTCAAACTTCACTACATGAATGCTATAGAAAGTTTGATATATCTCTTGGTTTATAAAACTACCATCGTTTTCATTTGACTTTTCTTGCCATGGATTGAAAAGAACGAAAGATGGCGTTGAAAAGCCGTAAAATCCCGAATCCCGTGCTTGGTATGTCAGTAGAAATTATAATGGCACCGACACTAGTTTGAATTGCTTCTCTTTTCCTTCCGATTAATTTTAATATGGTACACCACATAAGACGAAAATTGCTAGCTCTAGTTTTAATTTGTCGAAATACCCTTTTGGCCCTTTAACGGCAATGGTATAAAACCAGTGTTATAAAAGTTCTTTTGTGCAAGAAAGGTTTCCTGCAATTTAGCGTTATTGTCAAATATAAGGAGCTTACAAATCGGGTTAGTTTAGTTGCCGTCACAATAGTTTTAAAGTCCTATTTCATTTGGTAAAAAGTATGACAAAGTAATATGATGGGTATTTTCTTATCGTTTCATTACGTTGTCATGTGCTGCAAATTTCAGAATTGAGTGAACAGAATTGAGTCAAACGATTGGACGACTCAATGTCTTGTTAATCAGTCATCATCTGCTTTTTAACCCGAGAACTACTCACCTAATTTACAAGTCTTGCCAATTAAGTGAGACTCAGCTGGAGCAGGGGATGATTAAACGTCGTACATTCAAAACACTCAATACATTCGTCAATATGCATACGTGTACAACTTTAAAAAGTTTCGTACTGTGTTTAAGTTTTTAATCTGAATCCTTCAACAGTGATCGTAGAAAATAAGCTACTGCATTGGTATTTTCTGCCCGTATTCTTGTGAGCCGTTGTTTACTGTGAACTATTGTTGTTTGTTGGTCTACCTGTTGTCTTAGATACTTAATAGATCTCATGAAAGAGAGGGCGTAATAAAGTACAAGTGCTTATTACAAATTAAAACACCTTTTTCACATATGTCGTGATGAAATCGGCCGTGCTACGTCTTCAAAACATCGAATGCTTTAACTTGTAAAGTATTCTTCAGTGCTTTGCAAGCTTTTCCCATTCATATACCATGAGTTAGCCAGCTTGCGCTATAGTGCCAGAACAGAATCTTAACCTCGGGCTTCGAAAATATTTATTTCAAATCTGAGTGCAAATTTGTCAATAACCCTTTTAACATAAACTGTGGTGTCTTTTAAGTCAATCGATATCTTGATTCTGTCAATTTTATGATGAGTGATTGGTAAGTTTTCTCAGGTTTGCAATCTCTGATTTAAAAATGAAGATTCATAATTTCGAGAGTTAATTTTCACGCCGCAGGTGGTGATATTTGATGTGATTCTGAAACAGCTATCAGAATATACACCATCTACAGTAAATACCTTCATTGCTACTGCGATGATGAACGAAGGTTTCATCCGTAGTGCTGATCTTTTCGACCATTTTGAGTAATGCCTTCATACATACTTTCATGATTAGTTAGTGCTGATCATGTTGACTATTATAGTGATCCCTTCATCATTACTTTAAAGATGAACAAAGTTTCAATGGTGCTTCTGATCTTTTAGACTATTTGGAGTAATACCTTAATCCTTTTTTTGATGATAAGTTAAAGTTTCTCCCTTGTTAGTCATCTTTTAGACCATTTGTAGTAGATACCTTCATTACTACTTTGACGATAAGTTAACTTTTCACCCGTAGAGCTGCTCTTTTAGACCACTTAGAGTAATGCCTTCATCAATGCATAGATTTGATGATGTGTGAAAGTTTCTGCCGTATGGCACAAACCCATTTTTTTTGTGACGTTACATTGGTGATTATGCAACACCAAAGGCGATTTTATCCTAAATGACCGTGCAATGCGGAAGCTGTTGTGCTGAAGGCGATTGGGGTATTGTCTTCATGAATGCTCTTTTGACAATTTAACATTTCACCCGTTTTGCTGTTGTTTTGGCCCTTTCAAAGTCATGCCTTCATCACTTCTTTCATGTTAGTTACTGTTTCACCCGTAGTGCTGATCTTTTCGACCATTTTGAGTAATGCCTTCATACATGCTTTCATGATTAGTTAGTGCTGATCATGTTGACTATTACCGAGTTGCAGAGAATTCCGTAAAGATCAGATGGATTTGAAAACAGAAGTTCTGTCGTAAAGAAAACTGAGGCCACGCACCTTGTTGTTGTAACCATCGTGTAAATTCTGTTGTTCATCATCATTATTAATACTAGACAAGTGTGTCCCTTCGGTCAAAGTACATTCTGTGGAGCTTGAACTTGTGTCATGCGAGAACAAGGCTTCCTCGTATAAGACGGGTGAGAGAACGAGATATAAGGAAGCATCATTTAGATTTGAATTACAGTTATTGTTTCATAAGCAGTGACTCTTATTTGGCTGCCTTAACTTAGGTTTTAAGAGTTTACAGATCACATAAATCGGTACGGGCTAATGCAATTGAGGAGAATAGCAGACGCTTCAGAGTTTTGTTCGTTTGAAATTGCGGTAATGTGTATTTCGTGCATTGAAGCTAGGTTCAGTCAAAACCTTTGTGAATAACCGGTAGTTTTTCTGTAGCTATGGTACGTCTATCAGTAGCTGATTTAATTTTAGCGCAAATAGCAAGCTATGCAATTTTATCCTCGAAATAATTATATGGCGTCTGTAGACAAAAATGAGACATTGGCAGAAATTATAGACAACCTACACCAATTTGTAGTCAGTGTCAGTTTACAAACTGATAGTGAGAGATGTCTCCTTAGATGTTTGTCATGGTAGCAGAAATTATATTCTACAGACTACGTAAATATGCACTCTTGTAAGTGAATCCTGTGATGATGGTAGTCTAATAATGGCAGCGTGACTTTCTCATAACCCTTGCGGCAAGGAAGTGATCATAGTATAGGTCTATCGTTAGTTAAAACACAGGAGCGTCTCGATGTGAATGCATACATCGATGCGATGACAGTCCAATTAGTGAGAGGTACTCTCTGCCATAGACACGTCATCAGAACTTTCCTTCCGATTCTTGAACACGTGTTCTAAAGACTGCAGTGTACCACATTACAGGATTTGGGCATCTTTTCCTGTGTGACGGTGTTTAGTTTACTCCATTTTGAAAGTGCCTTTTTATCATAATTTTAGCCGTTCTAGACAGTGAGTCCAGCTCTAGAGCTGTCCGTAGAAGAGAGACTTCAGCAATTGAGTGCTTGAAGCAGGGATAGGGGGGTCTCCATGCTCTCTACCCGTCTGCCGGTCAAACTGCCATTAGCAACACCAGTCTTTGAGGTATGTTGCATTATTTCATCGTGAAGAGAGTTGTTGCATTATTTCATCGTCAAGATAAGTGTTGTAGGCTATGAAGCTACCCAAATAACACGAGCTTTCCATTGAAGACAGTCAGGATCTCTGAATGTAAACTTCCGGATCAAAGTGGTTGTCCAGGGACCGAGGTTGAAACGTGGCTTGTTTCTTTCTATGCTGTTAGTAAGACCAACCTTGGCTACATCTACAAAACATGATGGCAAAGATCTGTGTCTTGACCTCATATGCATTCATGTTGTCTTGTTTTGGTGTTGGTCACGAAGTGAGCATTTAGAAAGACAATGTTCCCCGTTTTAGTTACTCATAATCAACCAATGGCTGCCTAAGACCTTTGCCCACAGTTTGTGGCTTACCCCCAACCCATGCATTGAAGTCTCCAAGAAAATTGAATTCGTCTACCTTATCGGTTGCAGAAATGACCCTTTCTAACGCCTCTCCTTGTTCGTGTGTACCGTCGTAAGTGCATATGCGGTTACTATGGGTGCATATTGTTGTTTGTCCAGTTTGAGGCGCAACACCATTAATCGGTTAGACAGCCTCTCGGAAGTGACTCTAGAGTGCGTGTAATGGACGGACAGATGGGGAAACTTAACGCTAGATGTACAATGAAGGCCGTCTGCTTGGCCAATCAAAACGTACGTATAGCCAGTTTAGCTTAGTCTTACAAATCCTAATGCCGTTTACGCACAATGAAATCACTTATGCCTTCTGCTCTGTCGTACTATCTAAGAGTATTCATTTGTTCCATTAACCAAGTAGAAGCTTATTGTTCTTTCCTGTTTTTGCATCACAGAGATGGTAGCTAGCTTGGCGCCGGCACCAAGTAGGGTCTCAGCGAGACAAGCAATGTTTAGGGCTCCTTTTCTTGCCCCTTGCCAAACATGGGGATAGCAAAGCTGATCCTGAAAAGGCCTGCATTGGTATACGAGGAGAATATAAACGGCTAGTCAGCCCCAAGTTCTTAGTAATGCCTATCACCCTAGGAGCACCTATGTACAGGTTTGGGGCAAAGAGCTCCCAGCAGCATTCTCAGTCTGCACACCATTACCACTGTTCCCGCAAGGGAACATAGATTTATTAAGATGATCTGCACAAGAGAAAGCGGAAGTTTCTTCTGCAGCACAAGATCCACTTTGTCCTCCAATAGTCATGTTCCAACTGTTGCAAGGGAGCCACAGTGTGAGCAGACGAATGGTCACACGTTTTAATTGGGAATGTCTTTCTTAAAGATGAGTAGCTAAAGAGTTGAAGAGCCCCTCCCCCCGGTTTGTTTAGAGTGCCCTCTACTAGGCTCCTTGTCAAATCATGCCTGAGGAACCGGCCCCTCCTGCTTTCTGTCCCATAGTTTGAAGGCCCAAAAAGTACTGCTGCTCCAGACCAGTGGGGTCCTGGGGAACATTAATGACTAAGACCTCAGCATTCCTGAACTAGGGCACCATTACTGTTTGTCGTTTAAAATCATACCCATGACACATTTTTAGGCATACACATTTAATTAATGCCGATTTTAAAGCAACTGACCCCCTCGGTATTTCAAAAGTATCACTTATAATACTATAAATGAAGTTGACAAATGAAGTTGATGAAATAAGAAATTTTAAACCATACATTTATCCAGGCTTGTGTGTGACCTTACATTGCTTAAGGTAGGTTACCACTAATGCTATGCAACTTTTTGCTATCAATATCAGCTTTTTGAATAATCACCTTCATGGATGTACGTATCCTAATATCTTAATCTATACCCATATTGTCTATGCCATCATTTTCGTGTCTAAAACATACTTTCATAAAATGCAGAAAAGACTTCGAGACTAAGCAATTAGTACTGCTTTGCATGACTGCTGTTCATCTAAAACACTGCCATCATTGCCTGCTTTGCAATTAAATTATGTAGCAGCATAGGTTGTGCCATATGAAGGGCTAGGAATATTACCAAGAAGATCAATAAGCTTTGTATTAATTCGTGAGTATTTAGCCAACGAAAGCTTTGTATTCCGTAAAAATGTAGAGTTGAACGTGTCTTTGGATTTAGCTGCTTAGTTGAAATTCATTAAAAATGAACAGATAAAATACCACGAGACTGTAAAAAGAACGATACTAATTTAGGAGGAGCTTTATATTTAGTTCGCAGAGTAACACATTCAGTAAATTGCACTGAGAAAATGTGACCAGTGCATTGTCACATTTGCAGCAGTGTCAAGGGTAGCAGCCTCTAGTGTCAAGGCTCTGCATCCTATACTGTATATATATATATATATAGATAGATATTATAGAAGAGTATTCATTTACAGTGTAATTTGCACACCACCATTACATGATCGAGAAAACAGAGAAACACGGATAAAAGTGTTTAAAACAGTTTTTGCACAATTGAACTTTGTCAATAAATGGTACAATACGTAAACCCCCTTTTATTATAACACTAAAAGCCTCATTTAATTGTAAAGAAAACATTGTGGAAAGAGCTCCTGCAGCTCATAATTAGTAGCATTAGAAACATTGTAAGATTGATGTCCTAGACGGCACGTCATGGATGGTGAAAACTCTGTTAAAAATGACAACTAATAATTGCTATTTTAAACACCTCTCAAAGGCTTGAGAACAAATAAACAATACGACAATGTTGAAAACCATTAGATTATAAATAAACAATCTACATTATTCTTTGTTGTGATTTTAGATAATTGAAAACATTAGCTTTAGATCATTATTAAGTCGGCGTCTTCCTAGGCAATTATAGCATGCCAGATTATACAATCCTTCATACAAGACTTTATTTCATCTACGTAATCCTGTATTCATTCTAAGCTGGTCAATTAATGTTATTGCTGACTAGCATTTTCTTAGTAAGGAAAGACAAAGATCTTTCAGAAGTTATAAAGTAAATATAAAGATTACTCATTGAGATAGAAATGAATACAACCAATAGAAAAGCAAAGCTACGTTTTTAAATATGGTATCTAGACTTCAGGGCATGTAAATCTAAAACTTTATAACTAAACATAATTAAGAGACAGGATAAATAGTCTTGAGGTATTGTACTTCTCCTCTTGTGTAACCTCTAGGTAGCCAACTGGAGCATTATGATGTTTGTGACTGGTAGACAACGGCTCGTATTTCGAAATCATGTCAATTGAAAAACTACGTTACACTTAGATAGTTTATTGAAGCATACCATGACTAACTCAAGTTATAAATTAAACAGTTCCAATTGCTTCGTCTTCGTCGTTAGTCGATCGTTTCTATCTTTATTATCCACATTTGCTGTCGGTCGTTGAATAAGTGATGACAAATATGAAGGTGATGCAGTTGCTCCTTGTTGTATGAGGTGTGCTACAACATTTATAGATACGCAGTAGACTACTTTTCGTCAAGTTTCTATGCCTGAATTGCAAAACTTTATTTACTGGAAGTTGTTTTTAATGTTTTTGTATTTGCGGACAAGAACATACTATCATTTTTCAATTAAGATTATCATCACCATTATCATCATTATTTCGTGTAATGTGCATTGTATTGACCGTATGAAGTGAGATGCTTTCCCCGTTTATACCTGTTTCGTCCTTTTACGAATGTAGGTACCGAGTGAATATCAGGCACTTAATTTTAATATTTGCCTGTTTTTTATTTATAGTTTGGAATCTGAAACGATCTACTCTATACCAAGAAGGCAAAAGGAGGCCATTGGCAGGATTGCTAAACGGTTATTGGATTACGGCCGACTGGATTATGTCAAAAATTGTGGATATTCTCCTGGTCTAGTTTATTATGTACCGGAACACATTACACCTGAGAATGTTGTTATAATAGCCACCAAAACATTGTAGTCGTACTAGGGTTAATGTTAAGAAGTCATAATAATCGAATTACTTCATATTGTAATCAGTATAACGCATAATTGATATGGTTTTCATGGACAAAGCTTACCTTCCATTAGAATGTCGTATTTATCGTTTACAGAGCTTGTTATTCCGACTCCAAAACCGAACTTTATTTCCTCTAGAAATGATTGCCCCTAAATTTGAACCCCCAAGGGAAAAAGGATTAAACATAAGCTATTCCATTTCCTTGTATAAGAATTTGAACACAAGAATGATGATAGCACCCATGATCATACACTGGGCGCCCTGATTGAGGGAAGGGGGTTTTTCCATCCTGGTGACGGTTGTTGATAACCTAGTGACTATTTTATGAAACATGGTAATAGTGTATGTAATTGGATAAAAAGCGCGTTCATGGGTAACCGATGTTATTAAAGAGGTATGTATAACAATATTACTATATGAATAATACTTTTACGTTTCTTAGCTAGTTTTCCAAAATATCCAAATCTTTTCCTTAATTCTTGTGTAAAATTTTACATTATGTACGTGATATTTTAAAAAACTATATTGATGATAAAGATGCTGTCTTTGTGATTGTGGAAAACCAAAGTCAGAGGAGATTCATCGATCAAAACAAGCAGAGAAGCTCCATGTTGTTTTTTTATTTATACTTAAAGCCTCTCGGATATTTTGTGATTTATACCCTTTACACACAACAGACGCGTACATTATAGTGTGGAGAAAGAGTTTGGATCATCGTGATCCGAAGAAGCGTTTGTCTGAAGTGTGTCAAATTGTTATCGTTACCAACGAGACAGCACTTTTCTGTTTCACAGCCTTCAGAGAGGATATGAAAGACTTTTACTACTTTAATTAGTGAGCATTTGAAGAGAAAGGGTGGCTACATACCGGAGTGGATAATTCTATTTTAGGCCTCGGATATCTTATGATCTATACCATTTACACACCACAGACAGGCCCATATAGTTTGTATTATGTAGCATCTGCGCAAGAGTGATGCTTATATTTCAGTGTAGAAAAAGCGTTTGCCAAACTCTGCCAAATGTAATCATTACCAACCATACAGCACTTTTCAGTTTCACAGCGTTCAGATGGGATTTGAGATACTCCTACTACTCTAATTAGTGAGCATTTGAAGAGAAAGGTGCCTGCCCATCAGAGTGAATACTTCTATTTGTGGACTTGGGTAGTTTGTGATTTATACCATCTGCACATAGCAGACGCGTACATTATAGAGGGGACAAAGTGTTTGGATCATCGTGATCTATTGTTTGATGTAGCATCTCCAAAAAAACAATGCTGATTTTCAACGTGGAAGAAGTGTTTGTCGAACTATGCCAAATGAAATCATTGCCAACCATACAGGATTTGATGTACTACTACTTCTTCAGTTAGCAAGCATTAGAAGAGAAAGTGTGCAGTCAGTAGTTATTTTTGAAGAGTTGGATTCAGAGAAAAACATGATATAGACATAGATACGTGAGTAGTGGTTAAAATAGCATTTCTGTAAAAAGGATGTTTATATTTAATCGTAGAAAAAGTCGACGAAAATGTCTGCCGATGCCTGTCAAAATAGGCATGATTAACAAGCACACATTTCAAAAGATAGCATACTGGATTTGCTTATCTTTTGTGTTCTATTCGCATCAGAAACGTCTTAGGAGGGTATGTTATGCAAAAATAGCATGCAGGAGTGTGCTTATAAATTGTGTCCAATTCGCATCAGAAACATCAAAGGAGTGCATTATAAGCAAAAATTGCAAATCGCAATGCGCTTGTCTATTGTACGATTTGCATCAGAATCGTTTTAGGAGTGTTTTCTAAGCAGAAATAGCATACTGGTATGTGCTTGTCTATTGTGTGCAACTTGCATTAGAAACGTCCTTGGAGCGTTTTCTAAGCAAAAATAGCATGCTGGTATGTGCTTATCTATTCATAGTTCCGTTATTCAGATTAGTTTGCCGCCTGCTTAGTTACTGTTGCTACTTCCCGCAAGCTTTCTGAAAACTTAGTAAAATGACTGCCTCATTGCTTAGCGTTCCTGGAAACATTTCTGGTAGTTATTTACCGGAGGTCGATAAAGTCTCACAGAAAGCCAAGGATAAGGAACTAAATTAGTTTTCAGAAGGCTACATACATGATTTAAAAGTTTGTAGTGGCCATAATCTCACTCATGTTACCGCAAAGTATTGGTAATCAATGAAAAAAAGTGAGAGACCGCATTTGCTTTCAATTGAGATACATACCGTGAATTTTTTTCTGGAAAAAAGAAGATGATTGCATACCACTACGCCGAAAAGACATAAATTTTTTCCAGGTTCAAGGGCAACTGAGGATTACAGGATCAAACTTTTGTGGCTTCGTGGTCTGTACACAAAAGGATATGTTTGTTCAAAGAAATTATTCCGATGTGCAGTACATGGAGGATTTTTTAAAAATGTCTATATTTTTCAGAGACATGGTGATAACTTTCTTAGCAAACAAGAAAGAAACTAGCAGTTGTGTAGCTGATGG